>JAZFAU010000987.1:0-22500 GCA_037178615.1 Dione vanillae
ATCTTTAATTATGAAAATTTTTTTAAAAATAAAAAGTAGAAAAATAAAGTTCGGTTTAAAACATTTTATATATTACAAGTTAATAAATAAATTATATATTTCTTCTTCTTCTTAGCGTTTGTCCCGTCTAGTGCCGGGGTCCGCCTTCCGTATCTTCTTCTTCCACTTCGCTCTGTTCTGGACGTCTTAATATAATTATATATTTTTTAAGATTGACAAATGACTGACTAAGAAAATGCAAGTAATATTTTCTCGCTTGTTTTGAAACTAGCATAACCTATTACATGTTAGCATGATCAGTTTCTACAGCCTAGTCTTAAGCATTGTTACAATGGATTTTATTATATAAATTGGTTACAAATTATGACATCAATAAATATAGTATACGTATAAAAATGTAACTTCAAAAGCATATAAGCCTCAGGCATACACACCGCCTCCCGCATCCAGCCAGCGGTTTCCGTGATACAAGACAATGCTCTCAGTGCGTAATCGCCGTCACTCGTCCTACAACTGTCGCACTGTCGGCAAGTGGGACGACAAAGTTGGAGCTTAGCTTTTATTTGCCTTTTATTGTAGGCTTTCATTCAATTTAGATTGATGGAAAAGCTGTTGAAAAGTCGCTATGAAAATGCAATATTTTGACTATTGCAGAAAGTGGAGTTTGTTGTGTTTTAATACTACAATCACACTGACTCTCTCTCTTCTTTATTCAACATAGGACGTAAATTCGATTTCCTCTCAAAAAATGATCGTTTAGAAAAATATTGAACACAATTTTATATGTAATATTATTATATTTTCTTAATGTTTTTAATTGTTTGTTATAAATATGTGAAATAATTTATATACAATTTGTTCTAAATAATAAAATAAGACATGTTTACTTCATACAGTGTATGTAACAATCGGCGCTACACAGAAGCTGTGTGTGAAGCTGGAGACAAGACAATGCTTTCAGGATAGCATCTCAAGCACGACCGCAATTTGCCGACAATTTGCCGCCCTCTTGTAAATAAGTCTGACGTAAGGCGGTCAGTGGTTAGATTTGAGCTTTTATATGTTTGGATTCTTTATCTATTCTTAAATTTCCTGAACAATATATATATATATATATATATATATATATATATATATATATATATATATATATATATATATATATATATATATATATATATATATATATATATATATATATATATATATATATATATATATATATATATATATATATATATATATATATATATATATATATATATATCTATATATATAAAAATGAATTGCTGTTCGTTAGTCTCGCTAAAACTCGAGAACGGCTGAACGGATTTATCTTATCTTGGTCTTGAATTATTCGTGGAGGTCTAGGGAAGGTTTAAAAGGTGAGAAAAATTCGAATAATTGCCGGGAAAATTCTCAAAACAGCATTTTTCTATTTCCCATATAAACGTTTTCTAAATAAAATGGAGAGTCAATTTGTAATTTATTACCGCTGCATAAAGTTCAAATTCGCGTGCGCGTTGGAGGATCAAATATCGCGTTCTGAAACTCAACAGAAGAAAATTGCATAGTCTCAAAATACATTGTACTGCAATCATAATATTTGACATTAGATTTGACAACCAACTAATATGTCAATTCATCCTGTCGCATTTCAGAGCATGGAAAAAAGTATTACGATACTATATCTATCTTTGTGGATACGTGCGCGAGAACTTTCTTTACTTTGGTGATCCTTTGTGATAGTGACATTCCAAGTAATGTGCTTTTTTTGTGATAGTGACACTTTATTGCTAAATAAGCGGAAAATTTTCTCACTTTGATTAATTACAATTTACGATGCCGAGGAGAAGACGACCTGACTTAGGTCGTCGTAGTCAATCAAATGTGCGAAGAGCTATCTCACGTGCTAACCGCACTGATGACCAGAGACAGACAGAACAAGAAAATAGTCGTATTGCTATGTCAGAATTGCGTTCTTTAGTGAGTGACAGTGTAGGAGATAGGCTTAGAATGCAACGAGTTCGTGCACATCAAACACATCAACAGCAAGCTAGACATAATGAAATTGAGCGAATCCGCAGACGCAGAGCTCCTGTGATTCTTGAACGAGCTGCATTCCACTATGATCCGGCTATTGATTATTGTGCCAACAAATCGGTAACAATTGGGGAAATGAAAACAATTTGTAAATATTGTAAGGCGTTAAAATACACTGGTGAATCTACTGGATTATGTTGTGCTGAAGGCAAAGTAAGATTGCCACAATTGGTCCCACCACCAGATCCTTTACGCTCTTTAGTTTCTGGGATTGGAAATGATTCTAAACACTTCTTGACCAATATTCAGAAATATAACAACTGTTTCCAGATGACATCATTTGGTGCTACACATATTATACAAGACAATTTTATGCCCACTTTCAAGGTATTATATAAGAATATTTTTTTATATTATTCAAGTTTGTACTAAAATATATATATCGAAAATAATTAATGGACACATTTTTAAAAATTACAGATACAAGGACAAATTTATCACTTACTGGGTACTCTGTTACCACTACCTGATGCAGATCATCAATTTTTACAAATTTATTTTATGGGCAATTCAGATGCGGAAATTAATAATCGTTGTGCGCACAATCCCACAGTGAAGAGAACCATTGTCCAACAATTACAAATGTTTCTTCATCAGAATAACAATTTAGTAAACATGTTCAAAATAGCATTGGATCGGATGCCATCTGATAGCCATAATATTATTATTCGAGCTGACAAAACACCTGCCGGTGAACACACAAGGAGGTTCAATTCACCTACCATTGATGAAGTGGCTGTTGTCATTGTGGGAGAAAATTTACAATCTAGAGATATTGTGCTTCATCGTCGGAATAGTGATTTAAAACGTGTATCTGAAACACACAGGAGCTATGATGCACTACAATATCCTTTGATCTTCTGGCAGGGGGAAGATGGATACCATTTTAATATCAAAATGGTAAATCAAGTAACAGGTAAATGAATTGAACAAGATTAAATAACATTTTTAAATTCAATTCATCTAAGTAACAATGTAAACATTTATAATTTTTGATTGCAGGTGCTGAAACCAACAAAAAAGTTAGTTCTATGAATTTCTATTCATACAGACTCATGATCCGTCAAGGTGAAGTAAATCATATTTTGATGTGTCAACGACTTTTTCATCAGTTTGCAGTTGACATGTATGTCAAAATTGAGACTGAACGATTGACATACATCCGTTTGAACCAACGACGGCTACGGTCAGAGGAATACATCCATCTCCGCGATGCTATAAATGCTGATGGCAATGTGAATAATGTAGGAAGAATGACAATTTTGCCAGCTACTTATATAGGAAGCCCACGCCACATGCATGAATATGCTCAGGATGCTATGTCATATGTTAGGCATTATGGCCGCCCAGACTTATTTGTTACATTCACATGTAACCCAAAATGGTCCGAAATCGAGAAGGAATTACTACATAGCCAAACATCAGTTGATAGACATGACATAACTGCCAGAGTTTTTAAACAAAAATTAAAATCTCTCATGAATTTCTTAATAAAGCATTGCGTGTATGGCCGAGTCCGTTGTTGGATGTACTCTGTAGAATGGCAAAAGCGTGGATTGCCACATGCGCACATTTTAGTCTGGTTAGTGGACAAAATAAGGCCAGATGAGATTGATTCCATAATTTCAGCTGAAATACCAGATGAAATAGTTGACCCGAAATTGCATGCAGTAGTTACCAAACACATGATACATGGACCTTGCGGACATTTCAACTACAATTCACCCTGTATGGTCGACGGTAGGTGTTCCAAGCGATACCCAAGAGACCTGCTTGCTGAAACCATAACGGGAAATGATGGATACCCATTGTATCGTCGGCGATCAGTTGCGGACAGTGGGCGATCGGTAGTTGTGAAGGTAAGAGGACAAAATGTTGATGTAGATAATCGTTGGATTGTGCCATACTCGCCAATATTGTCCAAAGCTTTTGAGACTCACATCAATGTGGAATATTGTAATTCTGTGAAGTCGATAAAGTACATATGTAAATATGTTAATAAAGGTAGTGATATGGCTGTCTTCGGTGTAACCAATGCAAATGATGAAATATCACAGTACCAGATGGGTCGCTATGTAAGTAGCAACGAAGCTATTTGGCGTATCTTTTCATTTGCGATCCATGAAAGACACCCTACAGTAGTCCATTTGGCAGTCCATTTAGAAAATGGTCAACGAGTTTATTTTAATGAATCTAACGCGGCAGACATTGCGGCACATCCACCGTCAACAACATTAACAAGTTTCTTCACAGTCTGTCAAGCTGATGATTTTGCTCGCACTTTGCTGTATGCTGACATGCCACGCTATTACACATGGAACGCATCATCGAAATCATTTCAGCGTCGAAAACAAGGAACACCAGTTGAAGGACATCCAAATGTATTTGCTTCAGATGCTCTGGGTCGCATCTACACAGTACATCCAAATAACGATGAATGTTATTATTTGCGATTGTTGTTGGTGAATGTTCGTGGTCCGACATCGTTTAAACAACTGAGAACAGTTAATGGACAGCTGTGTGCGACTTACCGTGAGGCATGTCAACTATTACATTTACTTGAGAACGATTCGCATTGGGATGATACACTCAAGGATTCCGTAATATCTTCATCGCCGCATCAAATTCGTACATTGTTTGCAATTATCATATCGACATGTTTCCCCTCGAATCCAAAAGATTTGTGGGTTAAGTATAGAGATGACATGTCTGAGGATGTTTTGCATCGTGTGCGCCGTCAAACTTTGAATCCTACACTACAAATGACTGAAGAAATTTACAATGACACATTGATCATGATAGAAGATATGTGTTTATTGATGGCAAATAAAGTATTGTCGTGTTTGGGAATGACAGCACCCAATCGTCATATGCACGATGCATTAAACCACGAGTTGCAAAGAGAACATCAGTACGACATTGAAGCATTGGCCGAAACAGTTCGTATAAATGTTCCACAATTAAATCAACAACAAAGAATTGCGTACGACACTTTGATAGAAGCTGTGAACAGTGGATCTGGAGGAATTTATTTCCTTGATGCTCCCGGAGGAACCGGAAAAACGTTTTTAATTTCATTGCTTTTGGCGAGGATCAGATCGCGAAATGATGTTGCTCTAGCGTTGGCTTCATCTGGAATAGCTGCAACTCTGCTAGAAGGCGGGCGAACTGCACATTCTGCCTTGAAATTACCACTAAACATGCAAATCACCGAAACACCAATTTGCAACATCGCCAAAAATAGCGCAATGGCCAAGATCCTACAGGTATGCAAATTGATTGTTTGGGATGAATGCACAATGGCCCATAAGAGGTCACTGGAGGCACTGGACAGAACGTTGAAAGATCTTCATGACAACCAAAATATTTTCGGTGGGGCCATGATTCTGTTGTCAGGTGATTTTCGTCAGACTCTTCCAGTTATTCCCCGATCAACTGTTGCTGATCAACTAAATGCATGCCTAAAATCATCAAATTTGTGGCAGTACGTAAAGACACTCCACTTAACAACTAACATGCGAGTATTATTGCAACAAGATGAAACTGCAAATGTGTTTGCGAAGCAGTTGTTAGACATTGGAAATAATAAAGTTGCAGTGGACACCTCGACCGGATTCATCACATTACCTACAGATTTCTGTCACATCACAGGCTCAAAAGTGGAGCTTATTCAACGAGTTTTCCCAGATATAGTGCAAAAATTCAATAACCATAATTGGCTGGGTGAACGAGCAATATTAGCAGCGAAAAATAAAGATGTCGATGATCTTAATGCGACCATTCAGAATTTTCTTCCAGGACAGTTCGTTTCCTTTAAATCTGTCGACACCGTAGTGCACCAGGATGACGTAATCAAATATCCCACTGAGTTTTTAAATTCACTGGAATTGCCTGGATTACCACCTCACAATTTGCAGTTAAAAGTAGGATCAGTTGTTATCATGCTGCGTAACATTAATCAACCTAGACTATGCAATGGAACAAGACTGGCTGTGAAAAGACTAATGAATAACGTCATTGAGGCGACAATCATAAAAGGAAAATACAAAGGAGAGGATGTCTTGATCCCGCGGATACCGATGATATCAACGGACTTACCATTCGATTTTAAGCGCTTACAATTTCCAGTACGTCTGGCCTTTGCGATGACCATAAATAAATCGCAAGGACAGTCGTTAGAAGTTTGTGGAATCAACTTGGAGTTTCCCTGTTTCGCGCATGGACAATTATACGTCGCGTGTTCGCGCGTCGGAAAACCGTCTTCTTTGTTTATTTACGCACCACAAAGCAAAACAAAAAATATAGTTAATGAGAAAGCTTTAAATTAATTAACAGACTGTATTTTAATAGTGTGTGTCTGTGAATATCAAATTTAAACTCTTTTTTCTAAGTAAGCAACATGATGTATCGAAAATAATAATAAAACTTGCCTGCTTTATTCAATAAATTCTTTTTTATTAAATACGGATTCGATTTGTTTGTTTTAAAATCATTTTATACAAAAGATTTGGTTTTTTATTTATCGATGAGGCAGTACGAAGTCTGCCGGGTCAGCTAGTTTACATATAATTATATATATATATATATATATATATATATATATATCTATATATATATATATATATATATATATATATATATATATATATATATATATATATATATATATATATATATATATATATATATATATATATATATATATATATATATATATATATATATATATATATATATATATATATATATATATATATATATATATATATATATATATATATATATATATATATATATATATATATATATATATATATATATATATATATATATATATATATATATATATATATATATATATATATATATATATATATATATATATATATATATATATATATATATATATATATATATATATATATATATATATATATATATATATATATATATATATATATATATATATATATATATATATATATATATATATATATATATATATATATATATATATATATATATATATATATATATATATATATATATATACATGTGTGTGTGTATAAAAGACATTTAAATTTTAGATGAGGTTTCATTCCCACTCAGAGAGGATCAATCATTTCATTTTCATTTTCTTTGTTCTGGCTTCTACGCAAAGCGTCAAATCTTATAAGGAGGATAGCGGGAGACTGAATGTCTTTACACTAGTATCCCACTGTTCCTGCAGTTCCTTGTGCCTGCTGCGAGTGGAAATAATCGTGAGGAAAATTCAATTATATGAATTCCTTGTAGAATAACATTTTTTGATGCAGTATTTTAATAATAAAATGCTAAGGTAAGAACAATATCACAACCTTCACGTTTGTATATTCGAAGCCTGTTACAAAAACTTGTTAAGAAAAGTAGTTTTAATGTTGTTTCATAGATTAAACCAATAAATATTACTAATTAATAACCAAAGTGCAGTTACAGGATGTTTGCACAGTCGACACACATTGTGTCATTTAATTAGGCTGAGAAATCGATTGATAAGTAGTGACACAATTACAATTATAGTTAAATATTATTTAATAATAGATTTTTGTTACTTTGTTATTATTAATTTATTTATTTTATTTTTTATTCATTTAAAAATATTTAAAGAAAATATATTAAAATTTTGAACGCTACGGAATTCGAACCCGTGCAATCATCTTGAAAGAAGGCTTTCACTATTGTAAGTATTTTTTTAATCATAGAGAATCCATCTTCCCCGGCTGGGGATCGAACCCAGAAACCGTCGCGTTACAACACGCAATGCCTCGAAAAAAGCGGAAAGCGGGGACGGAGAAAGCAGGGACTAAGCAGCGGAGTGTCTTAACACTAGGTTCCCACGGTCCCTGCAGTTCCCTCTGCCTACCCTGCCATGTGAGGGATAAAGCGAGAAGCTTTTAATCATAAGTGTGGAATAACACTTTTAATTGAAAAATGTTTTTTAATATTACCTTTATATTAATATTAATATTACCTTTATGAGGACCGTCGTGGCGCAGAGGCGCAACGTCTGCCTGTAACGCGACGGTTACTGGGTTCGATCCCCAGTCGGAGAAGATGGATTTTTCTATTTCCATTTTCTTCGCTCTGGCATCTAAGGCAAAGCACGGCGTTGAGTTCCGCCACTCAACACGCAATGCCTCGAAACGGCGGAAAGTGGGGACGGAGTAAGCAGGGACTAAGTAACGGAGTGTCTTAACACTAGGTTCTTATGGCTCCTGCAGTTCCCTCTGCCTACCCTGCCCTGTGCGGGATAAAGCGTGAAGCTGAAAAAAAAAAAAAAAAAATAAAATTACCTTTATTATAACTTTATGATAAGTTATGTTATTTATGCATATTATATTTCAACTTACTAAGGAATTGTTAATGATTTAAGAAATCAGAGAACCCTTGTACATCTATTGAACATATTAGGTACTGTTCAATATATAACTATATTTAATATTGAGAGTAATAGATTCAGTCAAAGACGTCTCTAGGTCTTATTTTGAGAAATTACATAATACCAAAGTTGATTAAAACACTATGATACTAATAGAGTTTTGTTAGCACTCCTTAGGTGTCATCGTCTTTGTACAAGCGTGTGTACTGAACTACTGAACATAGTAGTAAGGTGGATGACAAGATAATGCTTTCAACACGATCTGGAAGCAAATTGGCTATTTGTTGTCTTTGTAATACTGTCTAGGCTAGGAAATATTGGGATTTAAACATATTTTAAGTTAATTAATTTACAACTCGTTCTAATGACAAGAAGGATAATGTCGTCTCTGAAACAAAGATTTGAGGATATAAGATATCTTAACGATTACTCACACCAACTAAATTATTTAAATGAAATTTATATTGAATTTAAATTATCAATTTCCAAGATTTATTAGCTTTAATCAACAAATGAAAAATAAAATATTAATAAAACAATATTATAAATATAACTGTAGGGAAATTCTTAGTTACTCGTCTACTAAAAAGCACCATAACTAGGCATAGAATGATCTAGATCTTAATGCATTTTCAATGCATCAAGAAAATGAAAAAAAAATACATTAACATCTAAACCTTTCTATACCTAGCTGCGATTCTCTCATAACTTGTGGTCTAAGCTCAAATACTATCAAAGCCCTCTCTAAATTAAAAGGCATAACAATGGTTAGAATAATTTGTTATTACTTTTGTATGGATTCCGCATCATTTCGGAACTAGAATATGTGAATGTAGAGATTCTTGTATCATTACAATCAAAGATCGTCTTTAAATCAATCTTCTAATTCAGCTTAGCATATGTTGCCTTTTACATTTTCTCATTATAAGGTAAGGCCTGGATTAAATTCTGAAAATTACATTTAGTCATAGAAATGAAAATATTTTTCATCTATACAGCCATTTACATTTGTAACTCTTGATAAAAAATCCACTTTTCATGTCCTTTTCACCCAACTTAAGTTAATCCTTAAGTTAGTCCTTTATATGAAGTTTAATTCAACGTAAAAAAAATTATAAAAAGACCTCTTAATATAACAAAATGAAATTAGGAACATATTATACAGTATGTGGATGTAACGGTGACCTTAATTTCAAGCATAGTATTAACTAGCCTTTATGAACTTGGTAAAATTATAAAAGAAATAAAATTTTCAAAAATATTTTTTTTTTTCAAACAAAATTAATAATTAAATTATTGTTCCAAAATAAAACGCCATTCTTGACAAGTATGACGCAAGCGTACCCTGTACTGTCAGAGCGGGACAGAGATATATCTCTTTTTCTTTTGGTTATTTTTTTGAATGAAAGGTGACAGATTGACAACGTTTAATAGTATTTTTGTCATTCGTCATTCGTATTTAATAATGTCTACCTCGCGCGTTACACAGCACGTATAAATATCGTGAAATGCAAAAAATGTAGCTGTACTTAAACTATTAATATTTATTAAATAGTTTTTTGTATATAGCCTCGAAATAATTTTCCCTATAAGTAGTTTTGATAATGACCACCGTATCAGATACACTCTGTATGTGCCTTATTAATTATTAACTAATAAATATGATTTACTTCTTTGAATAATACTTGTAGAAAAGAGTTAAGATTCTGTAAAACATGAAAAGAAATACCGTAACACATTTATTTATTAGCATACTAAAAAGAATCTGATATTCTTTACAAAATAACATTATATTTAACGAATATGTAAAAAATGCATATTACTATTGGTACTGCGGGAAGTGCAGAAGCGACTCGTGTCTACTAGAGGCCTACTAGAGATTGAATTGACATCTGTAGAATTATGTCAGCATTGTTATGATACAACTATAATAATTATTTAAAAATGTAATCTTTTACTTTTCTCGGTAGTTTAGTTGAACACACACTGATGGCAACTATTCTCATTTCATTGAAATTTATCTTTAAATGAAGCAAAAACAAAAGAACGCAGTAATACTAGTACTTACTATTAGAATCACTTCATTTTGAGAGCTATCTCAATTAAAACCAAAATAACCTTATTCAATTAGATACAAAAATTACAGTAGTGTGAGTTTATATAGTGTATAAAAAACATAGCCACAAATATAATTAATTCTCGGAACATAATAAGAAAAATACGCTTTTATTAATTCAAATGCGAGCATCTAAACACAAACAAGATAACCACAATTCAAATTCATTATCACAAAAAGTACATTACACAGCAGACCTCATTTGTATACAAATCGCGTGGAAATTGCAAAAAGAATCCGCGGATGCAAGAGTTATGTTAACTAAGCAAGGGTTACTAATGAAATCTATTCTTTATATTTCTATGAATGCACGTTGTGAATGCTCCACTGCGTTAACGTCGAGTGGTACATCGCAATTAAATTGCATAGCAAGAGTACATCTTAATTAGTGTAGTACATTGTTAGCTGGTTTGACCTCACCTTGCGTAAACTTGAAGAAGACATACGCTGTACGTCGATGTGAGCTTATGAATTTCTTTTCAATAAAAAATGCGAAGATGAGAATTTTTTTCGCAATAACACGTATATATGTTTTTGTAAGTGCACCGTGTAAAGCAACTTTACTGGCAGAAAACGGTCAATTTAATTAATAATATTAATGATGATTTATTAACAATAATAGTATGTGATCTTATGGTCGACACATTTAGATTTTAGTGAAATTATATTTTTTTAGTTTTACGCTTTCTCAAAAGAACCGCAGAAACCGAGGAAACCTAGTGTTATTACACTCCTTTCCTTGCTTTTCGCTGTTTTGAGGCATTGCGTGTTCAGTGGCGGAATTCGGCGCACGCCTAATTACCAGAACAAAGGAAATGGAAATTAAAAAAATCATCTTCCCCGAGTGGCAATTAAACTTACCCTGTGTCTGTGCGGCGAACTGTCAAAATACAAAAGGTTAGTAATAATAGGCGCGGCAATTCATCAATCTACCAATAGACCAGACCATATGCTACATACGTAAGCATCAGTAAGATCACGATCCTCAGCATCTAGGGAGGCTTAATGATGTGAATGTATAAATCATCATATTATGTCCAATTTGATTACAAAATCATGAATAAATTTGAAAAATTAGTTTTAACTTCACTTGTTAATACTATTACTGTATTAGTACAGTAAATTTCAGACACAAGAAACTACATCTTAATTGTTGGGTCAATAACCAATATTTCTCGTAGAAGCCTGCAGTAATGTGTCGTCTTCAATTCCTTTCTTATAAATTATTTTTCCCAAATTAACTTTTTGGGATATATAACTTTGATTGCCAACTTTCTTCTATATATGGTGACTATAAAGGATGTCAAAGGCGAAAATACTTTTAGAGCTAATATTCCTCTTTTTTATTTCAACTATCAAGTTTGCTTCTCGAAACTTCTACAATAAATATGAAAGCAAGCTACTGTGTAATTATTACATTAGCAGCGTGGTGCCATGGCGTACCCTCGCTGATATGAACGCGTAAATTTCTCTAGCTGGGCTTTGAGGATAAGTATGTAATTAATTAAAAGGCCCAATGTATGTAATGAATTAAAAAGTAGATATCAAGTACTTAATTGAATATGGTAGTAAATATTAATATTGTGTACTAATGTTCAAAAGGAAAGATTTGCAATCACAACGATATTCACATTTTCAAATAAAATTTATGTAAAACGTACTTGCTTATTAGTATTTTGACAAACTTCGGCATAAAACAAAAACTCGCCACTTCCAGAAGCAACAGTCATTAATTCCTAAAATCCTTAAGCGACGATAAATGCGGCAAATTTGTATAAATTACAGCGACACGTAGCGGTCACGACGTAATTTGCGCCCTTGTAAATCAGCCCGGAAGGCTTAGCCTGGTAAATGGGTCCCTTCTAACAATATTTAACACCCTCTAATTATTCTGGATCGTTATGATGTGGCTGTTCCATATTTGGTAAGTTAGTTTTGAATGACGTTGTGGTTTGCATACACCCAGTGTGTGCTGATATATTGTGGTTCTTTTCTAAGTTGGGGTGAATGAATTAATTACTGTTTTTTTTCTCTTAATGTATACAATTACAATATATGTGAAATATTTAGAGATTTTTTTTAAACATATACTTGTTACTTTTTTAAAAACAAATATACATAATTTATATTAATTAAGACTTAGCCATCACTTAAAAATGATAAAATATCAGTCAGATAGACTAAACAAATAATTCAGCTTTAATCTTTCACTTTATTGAATCAATTTTCAGTATCTGCGAGCTTTAGATTAAAAAAATATTTGATTTAAAAATAACACATTCTTTAATTACAGTTTTTGTAAAGTACAAAAAGAAAAAAACAAATTAAGAAGTTAACGTAATATTTTGAAAACTAAAACAAAAGCTAATAAGCATTAGCGAATTGCAGTCAAAAATTAACGTTAACATTGCACAGTGCGTTTACACAACAGACCGCGGAAAGGAGATTTTACTTATATAAAGTAAAATTTAAAATCGGACTTTAGTGTTTCCACGATAGTGAATACTGGGCTAATACACGATAATCGCAGGAACAAACATTAAGGCGAGGCTCTAAAACGTTAAAACGTTAAAACCTCGTATATAGAGGGAGGAGGACCGCGGCCGCCGGAATTAGCATTTATATTGTCCTGTAGCGACGCACACGCCTCTTTTGCTTTCATCCAACCTGGGCTACTGTCACACCGTTTAGGATTTTTATAAATAACAAAATTAATATTTTTTATATTTTACCTCAGCTGAATTTTGAAAACACAGTATGAAAAATACTAAAGCGTGATCACGGTAAAAAGCATGAGTACTCCCCGGAGAGTATGAATGAAGAGGTTAATGACAGTGGAAGAGGCGAAAAAGATATACAGGGACCGCAGCGTTTGGTGCCCCGTTCTCTCTGACTACCCCGCTAGGGATAAAGCGTTAAGATATGTGTATATCTATATGTTCATTACATTACATTATTATTTTACAATTAGTAGCGATTTAAGCATATAATTTTCAATATTTATGGACAACGTGTAACTTTTTAATCACTAGGTGATTAACACATTGTCAATAATATATGCAATGTTTGTGTCAAATCCAAGCTTATTTCATGTGATATTTTATTTAAGTTACAAAACAATTTCAATTGTATACAAAATTATTATATACAGTATTGTATACGTTATTTTATACATAAGTAGAAGCGTCGCGGCGCAGTGACGCAGTGTCTTTTTGTTTATGAGGTTTGGTTCCCAATTGAGAAAATTGAAAATAATTGGTTTTCCTTTTTCTTGTCAGGACAAAACGCGACTATATCTGCCTTTACTCAACACTTATCTCAAAAGGTGAAAAGACAGCGATTATTAACACGTCGTTCTTTATGACTATAGTGATATAAGAATAATTAAGAATGAAATAAAATAATTATAAAATAATTAACATTTGATATAATCTTGACCAAAAGTACCAAATGTATACTTGTTATTTCTAATCAGTTACGTACATATCACAAATACTAATAACGTAAGCCTTATATAAAGTCTTCATAACGTGAACACTGTACGAACAGTGTAACAGGCGGTTTGATTGCAGTGCAATAGCTACGTTGTAGAGTCGCCCCGCTTGTTTGCCATTCTCTTTTATAGCGGACGTCAAACAAGCGCCCGCTAATACAACCCCGTATTGAGTAATTGAATGAAAAAACTTTATATTGCATATAGTTTAATGAAACTTTTAAGTTTTTAATGTTATGTATAGGTCGTTGTTTGGTAATATTTAGAATAAAAAAAGCTGCTTAACAAAATACAAATATTTTCGTATTCGAGGTTGAGAAAGTTTTTTATATATATATATATATATATATATATATATATATATATATATATATATATATATATATATATATATATATATATATATATATATATATATATATATATATATATATATATATATATATATATATATATATATATATATATATATATATATATATATATATATATATATATATATATATATATATATATATATATATATATATATATATATATATATATATATATATATATATATATATATATATATATATATATATATATATATAAGACTACAGAATAAATAATATTTTGCAGAAGATATTCTTTTTAAAAGTTTTGAACGTTAGCTGCACTTTGCCGGCCCGAGGCGACGATTTCATTCAATAATGGCCAGTAACGGCTTAAGTAAGTCAGTTAGCAGGATACTTTAGGGCTGTCTTTTATAAAAATAAGGATATCAAGATGAATTATTTAGCGCGGACTATAACTTAGTATAATGGCAAAATAAATATTATATATATATATATATATATATATATATATATATATATATATAGATATATATATATATATATATATATATATATATATATATATATATATATATATATATATATATATATATATATATATATATATATATATATATATATATATATATATATATATATATATATATATATATATTATATATATATATATATATATATATATATATATATATATATATATATATATATATATGTATATATATATATATATATATATATATATATATATATATATATATATATATATATATATATATATATATATATATATATATATATATATAATAACAAGTACAAGTTACATTACAATGTAACTACAACAACATAACATAACCAACATTTTATTAAAAAATAAAAAGAAAATAATAACAAATATATGTTTTAAATACCTTACGTGCAACGGCAGACTTATCACTACAAGTGATCTCTCATCACATCCCATCACATTGTATGGTGTACATACATATATGTATATATATATACATATACATATGTATATGTACATTCAAACAAACTTTAAAAAAATTAAGTATAGGATTATAAAAACAGCTAATAGTGCATACTATTAACATCTAAGTCTTTATCAATTTGGAGCATAGAAAAATATATATAATAATGTACAAAAATAATAAAAAAGTTTATAATTTTCGGTACTAAAATTACTTAAATCTTCGCCAATTTGTGCAGACTTGACATATTTCCAAGCATTTCACATATTGACTCCACTATTACGCTAATAACCGTCTATTACCCTCGATCTTTTGATTGACAGGTAAAACACCGGTATTAAAGTGACGGTAGGAACGTCTTAAATTATATTTCTATATCAATTTGATGGCAATTTTGAAGATAAATATCATTTACGTATTACATTTGGTTCAGGTGAGTTGAAAATATGAAAATTTTGGTTTATTAGTTACTTATTCGTTAGTAGAAAGTACGCAGTGACTTAATTATAAGTACGATTTATGTAATATAAATACTGATTGACAGTAGTTAGACATTTATTTATTTATTTTATTTATTTATAATTTTTCCACTTAGAATCAATAAGATGATTACATGCGTACGTCAGATAGAGCGAAAGGAGGAGTGTCAGAGGAGCCCAATTCGATAATAAATATCGAATTGAGCCCCTCTGAAACCTACACACTCCACGACTTAAAACTAAAGTTACGAGGTTTCCAAACGGGGCCTGGTGAGAAGAGCCCACAACAAACTTAACCAGGTTTCCCTAAACCTATTGTGATCACTTCACAAACATCACCCTAACTTATGAGCTGTTCATGAATTTAAAATCCTTATGTAGTGCTAAGACACTATGTTCTCCAGTTTCCGGGCGGATAATTTCGGTATAATTCGTTGTATTTAAATGATCATTATATATAATTTTATCTATTAATAATATTTAATAAATTATATAGTATTATGTAATATATAGTATTATATAACACTACCTAGGTGCTAATTTTCTTTCTTTTAAGCTTAAAAGATTAAGGAGTCAATGTGTGTCATAAATTCCAACATTTAATAAGTAGATAAAAACCAAACACACAACACACATACTGTACGAATATACGAATTGGCTTTATAATTTGTTTTTAATTGAATCTCTATAATTAAAAGTTTTAATTAGCTTTTGATATAGAAGATCGCGGCTAAATTAATTATTTGGTTGAACCTACGACCTTCCAGTTTCTATGTTCTCGTTCAAATAATTTCAACTTTACAAATGAGAGCTATTGAAAGTTGGAATAGGTCCCACGGGCGGGATTCAACGGGCACTATAATTTCTTTGTTGAAAACAGCCATAAAAACAACGGTATTTATTTGTAAATACAATACGTTTAATCAAAGAGTCTAGAGCCGTGAAATTTATTATTTCGATGAGTTTTTTGATAAATGTGACTAAATGTTTAAATTTATTTGCACCGTTTAAATTATATTATTATGTTTAATATTTTGTTTATATATTTCATTTATATAGAATATATTATATCTCTTATTTATAAGGTTTTCCCTCTACTGGTTTAATAGTACTAGTATTATATATATATATATATATATATATATATATATATATATATATATATATATATATATATATATATATATATATATATATATATATATATATATATATATATATATATATATATATATATATATATATATATATATATATATATATATATATATATATATATATATATATATATATATATATATATATATATATATATATATATATATGTGTGTGTGTGTGTGTGTGTGTGTGTGTGTGTATGTTGAGTAGCGGAACTCAACGTTGCGCTATGGTTAGTTGCCGGGGCGTAGAAAATGGAAATAAAAAATCTTGGCCGAGTAGGAATCGAACCCACAAACCGTCGCGTATCACGTATACGGTATAGGACAAAAAATTATTATAAAAATGCACATACGAACCAAAAAAGCCAATTTACTTGAGCTTTTCATATTCAACATTTTATTAGAAGCACGTACTCTCGTAGAGATACCATGATGTGGCGGATCATAGTAGCGTGTCTGGCTTTAAAAGTCGGCGCTTCACACGAAGCTAGAGTCGGAGTCGAAGTTGCCGTGGATTATTTTGACCTAAAGAAAGCACCTTACCTCTGCTATTTGACGTGTGAATACAGCACAAGTGAGTTCTTTGTGAAATGAAACATTTTTATATTTTACATAATATGAAATATGTTACGTGAGAGTACCATTTAATTTTGACGAACTGTTTGTAACATTTTGGAGCAATTTAATAATATAGTATGGAGGATACTTTTTTTTTTTTAGCTTCACGCTTTATCCCGCACATGGCAGGGTAGACAGAGGGAACTGCAGGGACCGTTGGAATCTAGGGAACCTAAACCAACTCCGTTGCTTAGTCCCTGCTTTCTTCGTCCCCGCTTTCCGCCTTTTTCGAGGCATTGCGTGTTGAGTGGCGGAACTCAACGCCGCGCTTTGCCTAGTTTGCCAGAGCGAAAAAATGGAAAAAGAAAAATCCATCTTCTCCGACTGGGGATCGAACCCAGAAACCGTCGCGTTACATGCAAACTTTACGCCTCTGCGCCACGACGGTCCTATGGAGGACTACTCGTATATTGATATGACAATTTTTTCTAGTTGCCTCTTTCTGTATTTAATTGTAGTTAATGTTTTCTAATTATATGGATTTATTTCGATTTCTTGTTGTATATATATTGTAATCTTTACATTTGATTTTATGTGTTTTTTTTTTAATTTTAAGTTTCCAGAGACAAACTATATTTAACCTACGACAGACTTAAGATAAATACCTTAAAATCAATAATTTATTTTATGTAATTTAAATACTATTACAAATTTAATTGTTTCTATATAAAATATATACAATAATATATTTAAAAATAGTAATTATAATTTATTGACTCATATATTATAATATTTATGACATGATATATACCTTAGTTATAAGTAAACTATATTCTCAAAAAATGTCAGAAAAATAATATTTTGATGTAATTTTTTTAAAATCTTTAGTATCTATATTCTATTTTTTAAAAGTAAAATAGAAAAGAGAATAAATATGTATATAGTATAGTTTTAATAAAATGAAACGACGCGTCGGCTCAGTTTACGCAAACCGGCTGAAATCACTTTGCTATATAGAGAGCCGTAACTATTAACTAATAGGCACCTGCAACACGAGTACAATACTCGTTAGTGTTTTTTTAAAATGTAAACGTTTTTGTAGTTTGTATGTAAAGCTAATATTATAATGCTTTTTTATATACAAATATAAAAATCAAGAGGCCATATCTAAGAAATTTTCAGTTAAATATCATAAGTATTTTAAAATATAAAGCTTTTTCAATCAAATTTTAGTTGAATACAAGAAGTTAATACACGACTTCATGGACAAAGGAATCAGGTTTTCGTTGCAGCTAATTGATAAAAGTTGCGATCTCGAAAGGAGCTTGTTACAGTGGAATGTACCTGTCGGAGTGCTTTTGGATGCCGGATGTGAAAATACCGAAAGCATCTTAAATATGGTATGGAATTAATGTCTTTTTGATGTAGGTATGCTATATAAGTATATATACATTTATTATGTGTGCTTTCAGTTCAAATTGTGTTCATATTCAAATTCAGTTAAATTTTGTTCAAAGCTTTAGCTTTGCTTTAAGCTTTAAAGCTTTCAGTTTTTAAATTTTGTAAACTGAAACAATAAAAATTAATATATTATGATGCATTTGCATTTCTTTTATATCAACAACTGTAGACTTAGGGACGTAGACGTATATAATAAAACATGACTAAAAAATGTAAGCGCGACTCGACTACCCTAGTCGATTCGATCAGTCTGAGGAATTAATTATTTTAATTTTTCCCTCTGAAAACATATAAAAACCAAAACATATTTATTTTTACAAATATTTAAATAAATAAATTCCTTGGCCCGCAAGGCATCACAAGCTGTCCTATTTGGCGCTATGCATATGTGGCTTATCATGGACACTGCGGAATATGGAAGTGGAAACACTTTGAACGTGTTACAACGAACGAACCTCAGTGTAGACGCTGATATCGCTATCGTTTTTCATAAAGGTTAGTGTTAAATGTATTTCATTTTTATATAAAATTTTAAATTAAATTAAATTGTTTTAAACAATTCAAATTATTTGATGAAATAATATTTTCCGAGTAGGAAAAGAGCCAACATGCGATTGTGTCCCCAATTTAAATAATAATAACTATGAGCTATCACACAATAGCCTTTTTTTATAGCTTGACGCTTTATTCCGCATATAGCAGGGTAGGCAGAGGGAACTGCATCAACCGTGGAACCTAGTGTTAAGACACTCCCTGCCTCCCACCTTTTTCGAGGCATTGCGTGTTAAGTGGTGGAACTTAACGCGGCGCTTTGCCTAGTTGTCAGAGCGAAGAAAAAGTAAATGGAAAAATTCATCTTTCCTGCGTGGGAGTCGAACTCGCAAACCCTCGTGTTTTAGAGGCAGACGCTATGCGTGCCACGGTGTGACGGTCCACAGTAGCCTTATTTGTATTCAAAATTATATAATATATGAAGACTATGAAATTAATAAAAAAAATAAGAAAGCAGTACAGCAATGGATGTTCAGAACAGCTTCATACAATCGTTTCATTTTATTTGATAGGCGACCGTGTAGAACTAATGGACGTATTTAACTTTGGCAAGATACAAGGAAGCGAGTTGGAGACGAAATACATAGGAGCGTGGAGTGCAACGACTGGTGAGATACTATAATATGCCTGCAAAAATGTAGCCTAGAGTAAAGATTCACACTTTTAGCCCAATTTTGATATATTGCGTGTTGACTCGCGTTACCAGAGCGAAGAAAATGAAAATAACTTATTCTATCATATTGGGAATCGAACCCACGACCGTCGCGTTTACAGTAAGACACTCCAAATTTTTGCTAAAATTATTTTAGTAGTAATATATATATATATATATATATATATATATATATATATATATATATATATATATATATTATATATATATATATATATATATATATATATATATATATATATATATATATATATATATATATATATATATATATATATATATATATATATATATATATATATATATATATATATATATATATATATATATATATATATATATAATACACTAGCTTTAGGGTAAAAAAATATTCCTACATATAAAATATCTGTTGAATTTTCATGACTCGTGCACAATTTCAGGCCTGAACGTTTCGCTGAACAGATTCAAGTATTATGATCGGTGGGATTTCCACAATTTAACTCTACGAGCCGTTACTGTGGTGAATATCATTGCAATATACATTCATACGTACATACATACATACAAAACTAGTAATAATATTTGTATTATAATAAATATATATAAAGTTGGATGTCATGGCGTTAAACATATTTATTGTATATATATATTGTTATTATATATCTTTGATACTAAAACACTGTTGTGATAGTAAAATAAGAACACAAAATATAAACACAAAAGTTTTTGTTTCGCTCATAACTAGCATGTTTACACAATTTGCTACTACAACTAACCTAACCACACACTAAATTACAAACACAATAAGGTAAAAAGAGATAGGAGCCTAAACTATGATTCTTTGTGTTTTAAGTCTTCTGGGTCTCACTTCACAGATTGCACTGAATTTCTTCTGCTATACAGCAGTATATACACACACGCTTGTATACGTATATTCACCTTTTCAGGTATATACTTAACAAAGCATATACCTAGAAAGGTAATGTACGTGTATACAAGCGAGTGCGTATGTGTGCATCTGATCGTGTGTTTGTATGTTTGTGTTTGTGTGTATATGTATGTACGTGTATAAATTGGCTTTACTACGAATCTGAAAAATGCGAAATAAATCTGACAGGACTCTAAATATACGGAACGAATAGAATATGATTACGTCTCCAGCATGTAAAGATATAATCAATTATGGTCAATACAGTTGGTAATACAATTGTGATAATGATAAATTTTAGTAATCTAAGAGGTGCATACGAGTATACAATAGAACTTACCTTTCAAACAAGTTTAACCAGTAAAGCTTATTAGAAAATCTAATAATATTAAAAGAAAACATGAATTATGTTAAAGTTATATCATCTTTAATTGTGTTTTTGTTAAAAATATGTTGAATTTATTTCTGGCTCATCTCAATAAAACTGACTTTCGTCCGGTTCGAAATGAAATATATTTGAAAAAGAAATAAATATACCCAGTAACTTAATGAAGCAGTGAATATTAAATTTATTTTGGTAATTTGTTTAGATTATGATTTCTTACAGATTTTAGGCGATCCAAAGGATTTTGATCCTGAAATGTTATCAGACGTTGGTTATAAAGTTGGTGTGCCACTCTTGACTAAAATACCCGCACAACTTCTGTGGATTCTTAAAGATATACACAATTTCAGGTAAATTTTCATTTGGTACATAAAAAAATATAAATATACAAAACTATTCTGTTATTATTTTATAAATTGATTTAATTACTTATAAATTTTATTAAAAATATAACTTAAAACGTAAAGCTAATTAAAAAACTAAAATTGTAATGTTCAAAATATCATATTAAGAACATGTCATTACATCGTCATCCTCGTCATCAAACATATTATTTAGGACGAAAGGTTTCTTTAAGCTAAGTTCAGGTATTTTCGTTTCAAAATATTTATAGAACAATTATAAAATAGTACAGAACAATAAGCAGTGTTTTATGATATGTCTATCTACAAAATATTATGATTATAAGCAATTAATAAATAGTATTTGACGTTACGATTAAAAGTTAGTAACATCTCATTGGTTATAAATCTTTAGTTTCAAGTACACAATAGCGGGGCGTTGGATCGGATCGCCAGAGAGGAACTCCACTTTGGTATTATCATGTTATTCATATTATATATTATTTTACATATATGCTATAAAATGTACTATATTATCATTATAT
>JAZFAU010000987.1:27500-29893 GCA_037178615.1 Dione vanillae
GGCCCCCGCCCATATGGGGACCGCGGGTAGAAGAAGGACAGGTACGCGGATAATTGCGTTTATTAAATTTGGAATTATAATTATACTTGCGATTGGATGAGGTGGGATACATTGGGTTACGGGAATCATTAAAACATAGCATAGTGTGATGGGATGAGCGACCGCAGGTTGAACATTTGTAGTCCCGCTTGCACATAAGAATTGGATGTTCGTCCAAACACCTATAACATAACCGGGAATGTTTTACAAATCCCGATCTTTCTCTAGGATTCATAGCTCTAAATTCGGGACAATCACGGAGGTAATGGGAAGAGGAAGCACACAGGTAACATTTTTTACTATTATTTATTACAGGTAACATTTTTTGTCTATTATTTAACATAGGGGAAGGAGGAGCCGCAAGGTAAGTATGTTTAGGTACAGTACTTTTAAATTTCGTCAGGTTAGAATCTACAAGGGAGGTGTTGCCAACGTTGTCATGGTGACGACATTCGTCTTCCAAAAAAGTAGTAAGATTTTTAAAGGTAGGTAATTCATCAGCGTCACCGCCATAACAACGCTCAAAACGGGATTTCAAATCAGAGGGAAGCTTAGTCAAACATATATGTACTAACATATAAGACCATGAGGAGACGGGTAACTCTAAACGTTCTAAACAGCGATAGGCAGTTAACAAGGGGTTCAAAAAGGCCGCGCGCAAACCGGTAAATTTATTCGAAATCTCCGGCAGGGTAAGTATCTGGGTTATGTAGGTATCAGCAAGAACCCGTGTATTGTGATACCGCTGTTTCAGCAACTCACGAGCAACTTCATAGTTGCCTTCTTCAATTTTTAAATGTAGCAACAACCGCTTAGGTTCATCTGCTAAGGATCCAACTAAGTACTGCAATTTCATTGTGGGGGTTAAATGGTGTTGGGAATCTACTACACTGTCAAACTGGTCAATAAAACTTATCCAGGAGTCAGGGCGTCCATCAAACTTAGGGATAGGTAAATCAGGTAATCTATTATAAGGAGGTCGCTCGGTAATATTTTTACTACTCATTCTTACGGGTGTACTGGCCATAACAGGATCAACTACGGGAGCAGGTGGGCACAACTCTAACTGACGCACCCGGAGGTCATCTATTTTCTTATTTACTAAACGCACTTCTTTTTTTACATAACTAATTTCTTGGTAATCGATAGCCGGATCTAACCCACCCAGGAGCACTGAGGACGCGTTTACAAATAAATTACAATGAGAATCTAAATCCTTGAACCTAACTAATAATCTAGGTATTTCAGAAGTGCCAAGAAGTTCCGAGGTATCGGCAATCCAATCGGAAACAAAGCGTACCACACCTATATTTTTTCTATATTCTGCGCTTTCCGTATATAAGGAACATTTTACTGTTTCATCATGAGTAGCCATTTTAAATTATCAAGTAAACTAATAACTGAACTAAAATATTAAAAATTAATAAACGCGTAATAAACAATGAACCCACTACCGATGGGCGATATCAGAAATCAAGTAAACAAATAACTCAACTAAAATATTAAAAAAAAAATAATAAACTCGTAATAAACAATGAACCCACTACTAACTGGCGAAATCAGAAATCAAGTAAACAAATAACTCAACTAAAATATTAAAAAAAATAATAAACTCGTAATAAACAATGAACCCACTACCAACGGGCGAAATCAGAAATCAAGTAAACAAATAACTCAACTAAAATATTAAAAAAATAATAAACTCGTAATAAACAATGAACCCACTACCAACGGGCGAAATCAGAAATCAAGTAAACAAATAACTCAACTAAAATATTGAAAAAATAATAAACTCGTAATAAACAATGAATCCACAACATCTGGCGAGATAAGAAACCAGTTACGCGTCGAGTCGGCAATCTACTATATCGCAATATAATAAAATACTATGATATATAATATGACTACAATTAAGGCTTAAACTTCATTTAAATAAAAATAAAAGGAAAAAGGGTAACAATAAAAGTGTAGGGATAATATTTTAAAGTAAGTTAGTTTTTTAAGGAAATTATATTAAAATATTTTAACTAACTTCAATTATAATTTAAAACGGGATAGGTAATAACGTATAGGCGTAATATTATAAAATATATGTAACCATATTATGTGTATTTATTATATTTTATATTTAATATATAAAATTATATTCAATATTTATTTATATATTTTACACATTATACATTCACCCTACACAATTATATATTCAATATTATATGTATAAAAATTTCATATAATATTATTTATAATAAAATATAATTCACGAGCATACTCGAATGAAACGCGTAGTATGCGGCAAGGCGAGCGCGCGATGATATGATTCTACCCACGACTAGTTATATTTTTAAAAAACCCCA
>JAZFAU010000988.1:0-29893 GCA_037178615.1 Dione vanillae
ATATATATATATATATATATATATATATATATATATATATATATATATATATATATATATATATATTCTCTGTATCTGTGATTTGTGCACGTTATTTTCAGAAACGACTAAACTAATTGAAATGTATTTCGCTATTGCACTGTGGTTATTTTCCCTTATTTCAACTAAATTATTTAATTTTATATAAAACTTAAAACATAACCATTGTGGGTTCTATTTTCAAGCTGAAAGAATAAAATATTTCTTGTTCTTGTTCCAGGCAAAGCGCAAAATCAACATAACAATATATATATATATATATATATATATATATATATATATATATATATATATATATATATATATATATATATATATATATATATATATATATATATATATATATATATATATATATATATATATATATATATATATATATATATATATATATATATTAGTTAGGCGCCTATTACGTTACAGAGAGGCCTTAAATAATAGTTTGTATTATATTATTATGTGGTTTTAGTCGGTTTTATATTTTTTACTATATGTCAGTAAATAAGATAATAGCGCCTGTTACGTTCAGAGAGGCCTTAAATAATAGTTTGTATCATATTATTATGTGGTTTTAGTCGGTTTTATATTTTTTACTATATGTAAGTAAATAAGATAATAGCATAATTATATATTATTAATTTGTGCTCTTTACAACACAGTAATTACGCAAAGTTTTATCACGAGCTAAATTACTCAAGACGTCTGGAGATTTATTCTTTAAAAGCATTGAGCTTATGTGCGTAGCTTACGTAGATGGTAACATTATTTTACGAGATTCTTAATTATACAAAGTATTGTACTATGTTAAGAAGTAATATTAAATATGGAGACAGTTCAAAAAACAAAAGAATTCATACACAAATTATTTTCTGAAAATACGTACGAGTATATATTCAATATATATAAAAAAATCTAATATAAAATTAAGCTCGTAGCTCTGACTAATATAAACTTCGGCGTTTTCTCATTAAATTTTTAAGTAAACATGTTTTTCTACTAGCTTTTTTAACTTATGAGTAAAGAAAATTGTATGTGATCACAATACTAATTGACTTATTTTACTCATAAGTCAAATATTGAACATTTTCAAATCAAATTACAAAATAAAATATGTGGGAAGGGAGTAACAAATCTTATTACGAACAAAAACATTGAACTTAGTTTACAATAATTACTTTCGTCTTACAATTATACGGCATGGGATAATTAAGGTTGTCATGAAATTTTACATTTTTACTACGAAGGTTCATACTACTATTCATTCTGCTTGCAATAAAATGTTTGAAAACTTAATCGCAAAAAATTGTGTATAGGATTTAATAGCCAAGCCAAAGATTTACGTAATAGCATAGTATCGAGGCCGGATATTTATTCCTAGAGTTACCGGTAAAACCCTTAAAATATATAGCTACGAATACAAGAAATTATTGAATAAATCTTCTAATGTTACTTGAATAAAAATATGTCGAGAGGAATTAAATAACTTTAACATAATAATAAAAAATAATAGTAACAATTGCCAAATACTAACAAATGTAACAATAGTAAGCTAGTACAGTAAATATTGAAAAAATCTTCGTTTATGTGAGAAAATATCATCAAATTCGTCACAGTGTCATCACACTGGGTAAATACCCAAAGACCGATGCAGCAGTAGGTATAACCTAGTGTCAAGCACTTTGTTCCCAGTTTTCTTTCTTTTGTCCTCATGGAGCTAAGCAATTATAATAATTGATTTCCATTTTCATTGCTAGAAACTTACTGAAATACATATTTCATATGTTTTGTATATTATATTTTTTACATTTATTTTATACTATAGTTGTATACAAGCCTGTATAAAAAAGTATTGTAAAATAAATTATACTCACGCATTGATTTTATTAAAATTATTTTTATTTTTATTAAAGTGAGAAAATTTATCATGGATTCATCATGTAACTGCAAGTAGAGACTGGCAGACGTAGTGCTAAGACTACGTTACCCGCTTTCCAAATTTTGAGACATTGCGTGTTGAGCGGCGGATTTCAAAGCTGCACCAAAAACTTTAACTACGGCACATTAGAAACTAATTGTCATTACTAAGCTAACCAAGAAGTTATTAAAATATAATTAGAAATGGGTAAAAAAATTAAGAATAAAGTTTTTGAATGTTGAATTAAATACGTCGATGGAGTTAGTGAAGTTTGAACTAACAATCTGTGACTGACTCAGAAGTTTGGACAACTTCTCAACTCGCTCGAAAACTGTACGCTTTTCAAAAAGAACTTACTTGTATTTCGTATAGAAATTGTGGTTGGTTGATTTTCTGCGTTTCAGCAAAAAAATGAATCGAAAACTGTGTTTGTTTCCTTGAATGTTTTAAGAATGAACGTCTTGAACGTTAATGTTATCTTATACTTGTGTATATATAAATAATTGTGTGTACACAAATTTCTCACATTCTTAAGACAATAATGACAATTGGTTTTAGTGATTTTAAAGTTACTTTTCGGCTAAGAAAAATAGAACATCGCTACTCCCAAAAATGAGAATATCAGGTCCAAAACATCAGCATATAGAAAATCCGGGACAAATTTATGTAATATTGTGCTAGGCGTCTCTAGTTTTGCATTTCTAACGCATTTCTCAAAGGCAATATTAACTGTAGACGAGACAAAATATAGTCTAAGACAATATAACTATTTGTATAATTTCATAATGGCTTTGAAATAATAACTGAAGAAATAACTGAACTTTTTTAAGAACAAAATAAGTAAGCTTTACGTATGCTCTTACATAAAGAAGGGTAAATAGAGTGGAACTTAGTTAACTTAGTTGTTAATAATATTCGAGACATTACTTGTGTAATATCAGTACTCAACACTACAATAATTGATCTTAGTAGTAGAGAGAAGAAATGTAATACCTATTTGATGACTTTTTAGAATCCGGAGCAAAAACCAAACGTTCTCATTAGGTTTCGGTTGAGTTTATTATAATTAAAATTTTATGTATGTACCATGTATACATAAATTTAAAGTAATATTACTGTAAATTTTAAATACATATTTTATAAATATTTATGTTGTTATTTAACTTCAGCGTTGTTATCTCTAGAACTCTGTGAAGAAATTTCCCAAATGCACCGCAGAAGTAACACAAAGTTGTATGAAACTAAATATATTGCTCCCTACAAATACAACTACATACATGTTGCGTCTAAAGTTAGAAAAGTTCGACAATCTGTGACTGACTGGAAATTTCCCGCAACTTTTGAGCTTGTTAGGAAACTTTTGCACCTTAGGAACTCTTATTACGATATATCATGAGATAGAAATTCTATAAAGGCGTAGCTTCTTTTCCTCCCAAGCCTATTAGAGTGTATAAAAGGAAACTTGTTTTGCGCTTTTAAGGTATCGTTATAGAATATATTAAATATATCAATTTAAATACGTATTATATTTGTGTAGATTTATCATGACGTTTTTATAGAATAGAGGTTCTCCGTTCTCTATTTATTACTCTTAATGCGTAGTAAATGACAGAGCTTTACGCTTTGGAAACAAACTCTTGTAAGACTGAGAAATTAAAATAATTTATTTTCCGGAGGGTAACCAGAGTAGCCGACATAGATCTTTGAGTTGCTTCAAGTGACAGTGAGTACAACACACAGAACTAATTTTTACAACGCGCGATATCGGATGCCTTTGTCCAATAGCGGACGCCTTTTGACTAATGTGATAATAATAATGATTATTTTCCTGAAAGTGAATAGAACTCACAACTCAAAATCATCGCGCTTATAGTAAGACGGTGTACTGCTCCACTACGATGGTTTTATAATATTGTTAATATATAGTTTGGAATATCTTTTAAAAAGTGTTATTAGATGATAAAGACTGAAATTGATTAAGTTGTGTCTATCGGTATTGGTAGGGAACTACTCGGAAATAATATTCTACTGAAATATATAAAATTTCCACAGTGCGAGGAAGTCATTGTAATTTTTACTAAGAAGTAAGACGTTGGTAGATATATAAAATGAAATTTAGAAAATTCATTGAATAATATAACATAATGTACTATAATAACTTCTCAATTTATTATCTATATTGGTATTTTATATAGCTTGGAAATATCTATTGTCTATATCCATTAAGAGAAACTAAAAAAATACTTTAAAACTAAAAATAGTAATATTTTAAAGTTCACTTTAACGAATAAAATCAAACAAACGTTCATATTTAAATATATAGAAAATGTTCCACCACAATCTGAAAATTCAGTCATAATATTTACATACTGAAAACCGTCGTGATGTGATAGAATCGAAGTGTAAGCGCGATATTTGTGGGTTCGATTCCCATTCTGGCAATTTAATTATATTAATTTCCCAGCTCAGTACGGCCTTGTGTTCGGTCAATCTACATGCTCGAGTTTTTTTTTTATTTTTTTTTTTTATTTCTTAGCAATACTTTATTCCGCCTTTACACCGCTGAATGCTATATTTTTCCATGTTATCATGCTATGTCGTGATGAAGCCATATTGACTTATTACTACTATTATAGTCGAAGCTTAAATGTTGAACTTAAAATTGAATCCGCTACCTTCAAAAATAAGTTGACACCTACGCGCTAGCATATTTTAATTTCCGATAAGTATGGATGAATAAAAAGAAACATAGCAGCGAATATGTATTCCTTTAGATAGACACCGTTCCGTGTCACTGAAATACGCCTTACTTTCACGTGAGTGAGTCTATTTAATATAAAAACAATGCGCACTCAGCTGTCATTTGATATATTTATAAAGTTTGTTATTATTTGGAAAAATATTAATCAACTCAACTGTGCTTAACATATCGGTCAAGTGCATATAGTACCAGAGTACTGAGGGTTCCGATATATATCCGATATCCTTATTTCATGATAATAGTTAAACATATGAAAAATACCCTACCGTAAACAAATTTTTTTCTCTTTATATTTTCATTCTTTTTATTATATACTAGCAACAACGAAAATATATATTTTTTAAAGTTCGTTATGTGACAGACCAACAGACAGACAGACAACGAAGGATAATAGGAAACCCTAAAAATGAAATATATTATTTAATTTTACGTTACAATTTAAATATTCGATTCCAACATGAATTAGACCTTTACTTACATTCACGTACACGCAAATATAAAATCATACTATATTGTAGCTCGTCATTTAATTTACGTATCCTTACGTAATCTGTTTCCGTCAGAATTTCGAAAAATCTTCTAGGACTTCCGTTTTTCGTACAAGAGAATATCTCTATGTTACATACATATAAACAAAATCCGCTACAGTAAACAACAACTCCATTCAACCGCATTTGACATGACATCCGTATACTTTTTCAAGAGAAATGGTTATCGAGAGATAAGCGAAGTAATTATTATAATCTACTTTAAAAACTATTTATTCTTTTATTGGGCTACTACAGGTATTTATTGCAATAATACAAAATGTAGATACAGATAATTTTATATAGGTTCACGATGCGTCTACTAGTATTAATTCACTTCGTTCATCGTTTTCCATTGAAAATTTCAGACGTTCAAAAAATCAATCAATGCAACAAAATCAACGCGTTTTGCGTTGATATGCGAAACTCAACATGGAATTGCCTCAAGTGGGACTTAAAATCATAAGCTTTGCATTATTATTAGTCGTTGTCTTTTCACAATGCATATTTTGCTCCATTATGTGTAAAACAACAAATAAATCACCAAGTAAATCAAAATAAATATTGACAGTTCCATTTGGATTCAAAAGAAAACATTTTTTCGTGTCACTGGGCATTATTTCCAGAAGAGAGGGCCTATTCAATAGAAAAACAAAAATCAGTCAGCTGTTTTGATACCTTAGTGTGTGTTTTGTTTCCAAATTTCTTAACATTTCATTATGGAAGTATGGTAATTATGTGATAGATTTCCGATTCTAATAGCAGTAATATTAAGACGACACATTTTCAATTGAATGTGCGTTCATCTTCTGTTGGAATGTGGTCGGATACAGAAAGAAGTTCATACTCACCTCATAGTCACTTACATCACGTACACTTGAGTCCAAGGTCTTGCTCCAAGCTTCACTCTCCAGGGTGACTTTGTGTATTATTTTTCTCCAGACCACTGGATTCACTCCAGTAAGACTTTTCTTTCTATTCATCTATGTATTCTACATACACGTATATATATATTTTATAAGGTCCGTTTGCAATTACTTTGCTATATATTTGGAGTTACATGAAGATTTTTTTTTATAGCTTCACGTTATAAAAATGAATGCTTAATTACCCACCTTGTCTCTCTATACATTTATTTATCATATATTCTTACATACATATGGTATATATTTGATAAGTTGTATTGTCTTACTTAATTTCAAATAATATTATAACTACTTGAAGAAACATCAAGTTCAAAAAGTTACATGACGGGGTGAAATATTCACCTTGCCGCTTATATTGGCTTCGCCATAGGACAATCCGATTGTCATTTTCATTTAACACATACTCGTACAATGACAAAAATAAACGTCGCTATTTGTGATCTTACCAAAGAGAAAAATAAAATCAACTTCAATCCCACGCGTGGAATCAATTCTACAATTCGTCTTTACAGTAAGACACAGTGCCGCTATACTACAACCTTCACTCGCTGAATGTTTTTATACAAAACATTGACTAGTATTAATACGAAATCATTTCTGCTATTAACAGTTTTCAAATGTAACAGTATATACAATTATAACCTAACTCAAACATAACTAAATATAGCTTCAGCTTTTGGAAATGTAATGTAATTTCATAGTAAAAAATTAATAACAAAACGGCCAAATAACTGGTTGATTTTTAAAATAGAATAATATATCATAAAAATTACATGTATGGTGTCCTGATGTACAACAATATATTAGTTTCAATATGGTTTTGTAAACATCGAAGTAATTAGTATAATTATCTGAGTCTAACACAAATGTTTTACTATTGCGGTAGCTAATAGCGCGCTGTATCTAAATAGTATTTAATGGGTCCCCATTATGCGTCCAATTACGCAGATTTGCAACAAATACATGAGTAAAATGATTAAAAAAATAAAAATACTTTTATACATACATATATAATAAAGATATACACGTGCTTGGTGTGCCAATACACATAATATATTTCTTATGTTTCACCCTATATATCGCGTATTGGCAGGGAGGGCAGAGATAACTTAAACACTCCTTTCTCCATTTTCTACGATGCGTTCTTTTTACCAGATTAGAGCCATATAATACATACAATAACATTTGCAAAGACGTTTAGTATGAATATATTGAGTAAATCAACAAAATTTGACGCGGTGGAAAGGAAAACAACAAATTGGGTCCATACAAACGACACATGAATAAATTTACCTATTAGTCCATGTACACATCTGTTGTGTCTTCATTATTAATGTAATAAAATAGAATATTTTTACTCTATTGAAAATAAGACGGTAAAAAATAGTGTCTAATGTCAATGGCAACGAGAGTATCTATTCACAAAGTACCTGTCCAGTCGTCTGTATAAGAAAAATATATTTTTTTGAAAAGATATATAAAGAAAAAATATAATAAAATATTACCATCCTCTGTTTGTGGGTTCGATTCCCACTTGGGAAAGGAATTCATTTGCTATTCCATTTTCTTCGCTCTGGCAACTAGGCAAAACCTCGAATGCGAAAAGTGGAGGATCGAGTGCCTTGCCGGTGCCTAATTCCACGGTTCCTGCGGGTCCCTCTGTCCTTCCCTGCTATACTTAGGATAAAGCGTGAAGTCAAAAAACAAGTTGAAAGGATGCTTTTAGATAAATTTATTCAAAATATACGTATTGTCCAAATAATAGTCGCTATATTACTGTCACCTGGAGGGACATTTGATATAAAAAAATAAGTTAAAATTATAAGCGAACGTTCCAAATAGTTTCAGATATATTAATACTATCTTTTATATTTTTCGAGCTCGATGTAATTGACCAGCGACTATATTGACCAATCTCAGTGTAAATCGTTCCCAAAACTGTGAGAACTCGATTAATAGTATATTGCATTCGTATACCGATATTATATTTATGTTATTTACAGCAGTATCAAGAATATTGTTTTAAATATATATTTTTTTGTTTATATATAAATGACCAAACTCGACTTATCTAACGATAGCCTGTAAAATAAAATAAAAACTTCTAATATATACGTAAGTAAGGCAACATGCTGTATGTACATACATACTGATATTATAATAAATAAAAAAGTTTTTGCCGCAAATAGTAAGTAAAGAAGGAACTTAGTGATAAAACACTTTATTCTGCCCAATCATTGATTTTACATTAGATTGTTGTTGTCACAAAGATAAATAAATGAATGGAGTGCTGTATATTTAGTGATTACTATTTTACACAAAAGGATAAAATACAAGAAAAAATATTTATTATATTGACTATTGTTTTAAATCAAATGGACAAAGATCTCAATCAAAAGAATACAATGTAAGAAAACAAACGTTAAACTTAAATTAAAATACCTTTCAGATACACTCAGCGTAATAAAATAGCTGGTTTAAGTTATTTGAAGCTTAAAAATTTCTTCATAGTAGTAACAATGAAAGTTCATACTCGTATTATGACAATAGGACTGTAACTAAAAAGGACAATCAAACTAAAGTGCAAATATGCCTCGCTTTCATATACTCGTGTATTATTTTTCAATTTTTTTTGCATTTTCACTATGCATGTTGCAGCATAAACACCTGTACTACTTAGAATTTAGACTCTCCACTTCCCGTCTACCAGTCATTGATATGGAGTTAAAATGAAATGAAATTATATGTTATATATAAATTATTGTGTTAGCCCTTTTTTGGGCACAATGGGAGTAAGTAGCATAGCATAACATTTGTATTAGATCAGATTCAGCCATTATAAGTTATGTGATGGAATTAAAACTTAGACCGGGAGGCTAAGGCCTCACTAAAGTTAAGAAAAGAAAGTCTTTAAATTCCGGAAAGCGGGGACGGAGTAAGCAGAGACTAAGTAACGGAGTGTCTTAACACTAGGTTCGTATGGTTCCTGCAGTTCCCTCTGCCTACCCTGCCATGTGCGGGATAAAAGCGTGAAGCTAAAAAAAAAAAAAAAATAGAACCCGATACTATTGCATTTATCCAAAAGCTTTCCTAGCGATGTATGTATACACCTTTACATTCCCTGTAAGTCGCCCTGACATGTTTATTTCCCAAGCGTATTCACAGTGTGGCGTGTCTTGTCTCTTTGAATATTTCACATTTCTCATACGTGCACCTCCTTTGCGTTTTTTCTTCGCTAACATCATTTTCGTTATTCATTTTGCAATTTTTGTTGACTATTGGTGTGTAAATAGATGATAACTTTTTGTATTTATTTGAAACAATGAAATCTTGCCTGTATATTAGTTTTTTTTTACTTTACTCTCATATATTATTAATAACTTCTATAAGAAATTATATTTTTCCATCAAAAATTTTAGATATTGTATATATATCTTGCGAGTATCTCAAATCTTTAACTTGTCACCACACACAATCTCACAGGGAAAATTATTTTACCCATCAAGTCGATATCCAACGTGCTTGTAGTCAGGGGTCGTATTCTGTACTACAATGTACCACAATGAATCTACGATATTGGTACATTATATTGAATTAAATATTTTTTTTTAAATACCAAATTATTCAACATTCAAATTACACTCTGTGTAAAAATCACAAGATCGGCCAATAGAAGCATTTTAGAACAATTCATGTGTATTCAAATTCTGTTACAATAATATGTTCATATTTTTGGCTATTCAAAGCAAGGCCACTAAACTATTATCCAGTATATATCCAGTAATTAAAGTAAGAAAAAGACAAAAATTACACAAAGAAGGGACGCTTAACAAATTTGTCGTGATGTGTGCATGTGGGTCAATCAATATTTTTCTTTTTTTTAATATTTGGTTCATCATTTACTCCAAAATCCTATTCATTTCAAAACATATCAAAAACAAGGTGTTAACTCAACGGCACAGTAATATAAAAATGCTAGCTAGTGATGTTACAAAGCCACATTACTCTTTTCCTGTTATATCTAATGGTACAAATGAGTGCAAAGCAAAAGTTGTAATGCCCTCGGCGGATTCAGTGTCTCCATTAGCACTGTACTTTGTTACTATTTGTTTACAATGTACTTTATTATACGATCTGCAGTATAGTATGTAAAGATAGATTTGTTGACGATTTGTTTCAGGTAGTCAACTATTAATAATCATCATATTTCCTGTTTCTGCGAATATTTGTAGATACACATTATATTGAGATAAAGCATAGTTGAGTTAACCATTTTGTATGCGTATGTAAATCTGTGTCCTAGACGGCAAAATCTCGAACTTTGTATAGCTTCTTCGTATACACAAATAATAATTAAATAGTACATACTTAAGCAAAACTAGTAATTATTCACATTTGTCGATCAATCAAAACGTTTGTTTTTTTAATTTTTCGGCTAACATCAGTATTAACACACCCAACAATCTAAGTGGTGACCAATCTGCATTCTGATGATCCCAAAAATATTAGGAGCATGGACAGAAAAAACAGAAAATGAAAATGTGCTAACTATACCTCATACGATCCGGGACTTAAAATTGGCGGTAAAAGCATTGCTATAGTTTCCGAAGCGGCACCTTTTAAATTTCTCGGCAAGAAAATAGACTACAAAGGCCGCACTCCATCTTTAGATGTACTTGTCGACAGCTTTTTGACGGATCTTGAGAAGGTAGATCATCAACCTATAAGTAATGTCAAGAAAGTTTGGATTTACGACAATTTTCTAACATCACGTCTGAATTGGCCTTTCCTCGTGTATGATTTCAATAAGACCCTCTTAACAAAGTTAGATGCAAGTGTCACAAAGATACTGAAGTTTTGGCTTGGGCTAGCGCATTCGGCGGACACCTCAACCTTATTTAGAGATAAAAATAGTTTCGGGTTGAGATTAAAGAAACCATCGGAGCTCTATAAACATCTAAGAGTCTCCAAAACACACATTCTGGGAAAATCACGGGATGAGATTGTTATCTCACTCCCAAAAGACAGAAGTGTCCCAGAGCTCGAGTCAAGACTTCAATTCCATAAGCAATTTATGATAGGAGCACAGTCTAGTAAAGTAGGGTTAGGATCAAAGAGGAAAGTTCAAGACATAGACATAATAAAATCTTTTATTCGGCAAGACGAGAACGACAAATATAAGGTGCACGCATTGGGTTTAGAAATGCAAAACGAGTGGCTAACTATAGGTGAATTCTGTATCCCTTTGGCTTTAAAATGGCGCACCCTAATTCACGACTGGTCTCCAGCACTATTAAAATTCTATCTAAATGCGTTCCAAATGACTCTTCCAGATCAAAGTAATTTAGTAAGATGGGGTAAAGCTACCGATAAATCTTGCTACATCTGTAAAGAGGCAGTAGGGACAGCTAAACATATGCTGGTAGGGTGTAGGGTACTCTTGGATAGTGGTCAATACTCGCGGCGCCACGATAAAGTACTAGAAATCATACGTGAAGCCGTTAGTCTATCTGTAGCAAGAGCACAGAGAAATATAACAACCAGCAAGCGCTCAATAGAGTTTGTGAAAGAAGGTTTTTATAAAAAACCCACACAAAAACCTTTCTCTATATTAGATCCAGCTCCCGATTGGACACTTATGATGGACACGTATGAGAAACAGTATAGAATCCCTGAGGATATTTGTGTTTCGTCATCCAGACCGGATATTTTTCTCTATTCTCGAAGCCTAAAACGCATAGTACTGGTAGAACTTACAGTTCCGTGGGAAACAAATATCCCAAAAAGTCACCATCTAAAACTTAATAAATACTTTGATCTTACAAACGAACTGACCAGAAATAGGTTTAGAGTTAGCTTATTTGCGGTTGAAGTAGGAGCGAGAGGTATAACAGCGAAATCTCTCTATAGTTTACTCAAAGATCTCGGCCTATCTAGAACTATTATAAATTCATTTCTAGAACGCACTTCTAAGGCGGCTTTGGTAGAATCGTTTAGAATTTGGTTAGGTAGTGGGAGGAGCTCGGACAGTGAAGGTGAGCGTTAATGCATTTTAAAGGGGCCCCTTTAAACCTACACTTGGGTCGCAAGTCCCAAGCGCTGATCGGAGCTCCTCTTCCTACAACGCGATGGGCCCGGCACCCGCACGGTGAATCCATAGAATGCTAAGCAGTTTTCTTCTCATTTAAAGTGACAGCCCGGAGAGACGGGATGACGCTGGAAAGACAGTTGACTGCTGGAAAGACAGCTGGCAGCTGGGAAGACAGCTGACTGTTGGAAAGACAGCCGCGGGCAATGGCCTAGCAAGCCAAGCCCAGGAAAATTTTAAAGCTAAAAGTCCTTATAAGAAAAATACCCCTGGGACAGTCCGAGAGGGGGGGCGGAAGAACTGTCCACCGGTTGAAGCAAACAACGAAAGCGGCGCGAATACGGACTTGAAATGCCCCACGTGCGGGAAAAATTACAAGAGAAGAGCCTGGTATATTAAACATCTTAAAACACATGATGGTGTTGAAGCACGACAGTCGTCGGTAAGCTCTTCGACTATCACTGCGGATAGAGTTGACCCTCATATGTCCCATGGTGAGCCATTGAGTGAAGAGTATCAGGAGTCCATTTCCACCCGGACACGTCTTAGCATTCCCAATATAAAGCAATCGACATGGAAAGCTCACGACGAACGATTAGCGGTCCTGTTAGAGCATACGGGCTCGAAACAGGAGTTAGACACGCAAGTAGAATCTTTCCAAAAAACTATTTATGACTATTTCAACGAAATATATCCGTCTCCAAATCATTACGCTCGTAAAAACAAAGAAAACGCGTTTAAGTCGAAAATGAGGAGGAAAAAAAGAGAGCTAAAAAAGAATCTTCGTGCGGCCAAAGCGATAGGCGATAGTTATCTTAGTCACCAATTGTCTAGGGCGCTACGGTCAACCCTGAAATTAATTCAAGGTATATCGAAACAGATCGCGGAACAACGTAACAATTTCGATCGGGCTAAACACGAGGTAGCTTTTGATAAAAATCCTTTTGAGTACTCAAAAAACATTTTTAAAGAAGATAGAGGTAAGCTTTCCTTGACCGATGAGGCAACTTATGAACATTATAGAAGCACGTACGAAGTAGCTAATATAGAAAGACTATATAAGGAGCCAAATAAACAACGACCTGAGATTCCTCACACTGACTTTCAAAGTGACCCACCAACTTTAGAGGAAATAAATAAACAAATCAAAAAAAAAACCATCTAAATCAGCTCCAGGTCCTGATGGTATCCCCTATATAGTATACAAAAAATGTTCATCTGTTCGTAAATACCTCCACAACTTATATGGTAAAATCTGGTCAAGAAAGCAAATACCTACGTCGTTTGGAGAAGCGGTATTTGTCCTCATTCCTAAAAAAGACCGGGTAACAGATCCGAAAGATACTAGGCCGATTGCTCTTACGAATACTCTATCTAAAATCTTTTTCTCATTACTTCAAACGAAAATGACCCATTTTATGATTAGCAATAGGTACTTCAGGCCGAATTACCAGAAAGGGTTTCTACCTGGAGTTTCTGGATGCCTGGAGCATAATAGTTTGTTAACTGAAAGTTTAAAAGACGCCAGAATGTGTGAGAGGCAAATTACAGTGTGTTGGATAGATTTAGAAAACGCGTTCGGGTCAGTACAACACGATCTATTGATGTTTGCGTTAAAATGGTACAATTTTCCTACGATAATAAGCAACATAATCGCGTCATACTATTCCAAATTAAAATTCGTTATAACCTCTAAAGACGGCCATTCAAAACCTTTAGGCTATAAAGTAGGTCTTTTTCAGGGTTGTTGTTTATCCCCAATAATATTTAATATCGTAATAAATATTTTAATAGATAATCTAATTAAACAAGAGAAAAAATGGGGTTATCGGTTTAAGTTCAACAATAAGTACACAGAATCCATCCTTGCTTTCGCGGACGATCTTGCGATACTGACTAGGAATCCAAAGCAATGCCAGCTGCTATTGGATGAAGTAGACGATTTTTGTGCGTGGACGAAAGGAATGAGGACAAAACCTAGTAAGTGTCACTGTTTATGTCTGGGAAGGCGAAACACTAACTATACCTCATACGATCCGGGACTTAAAATTGGCGGTAAAAGCATTGCTATAGTTTCCGAAGCGGCACCTTTTAAATTTCTCGGCAAGAAAATAGACTACAAAGGCCGCACTCCATCTTTAGATGTACTTGTCGACAGCTTTTTGACGGATCTTGAGAAGGTAGATCATCAACCTATAAGTAATGTCAAGAAAGTTTGGATTTACGACAATTTTCTAACATCACGTCTGAATTGGCCTTTCCTCGTGTATGATTTCAATAAGACCCTCTTAACAAAGTTAGATGCAAGTGTCACAAAGATACTGAAGTTTTGGCTTGGGCTAGCGCATTCGGCGGACACCTCAACCTTATTTAGAGATAAAAATAGTTTCGGGTTGAGATTAAAGAAACCATCGGAGCTCTATAAACATCTAAGAGTCTCCAAAACACACATTCTGGGAAAATCACGGGATGAGATTGTTATCTCACTCCCAAAAGACAGAAGTGTCCCAGAGCTCGAGTCAAGACTTCAATTCCATAAGCAATTTATGATAGGAGCACAGTCTAGTAAAGTAGGGTTAGGATCAAAGAGGAAAGTTCAAGACATAGACATAATAAAATCTTTTATTCGGCAAGACGAGAACGACAAATATAAGGTGCACGCATTGGGTTTAGAAATGCAAAACGAGTGGCTAACTATAGGTGAATTCTGTATCCCTTTGGCTTTAAAATGGCGCACCCTAATTCACGACTGGTCTCCAGCACTATTAAAATTCTATCTAAATGCGTTCCAAATGACTCTTCCAGATCAAAGTAATTTAGTAAGATGGGGTAAAGCTACCGATAAATCTTGCTACATCTGTAAAGAGGCAGTAGGGACAGCTAAACATATGCTGGTAGGGTGTAGGGTACTCTTGGATAGTGGTCAATACTCGCGGCGCCACGATAAAGTACTAGAAATCATACGTGAAGCCGTTAGTCTATCTGTAGCAAGAGCACAGAGAAATATAACAACCAGCAAGCGCTCAATAGAGTTTGTGAAAGAAGGTTTTTATAAAAAACCCACACAAAAACCTTTCTCTATATTAGATCCAGCTCCCGATTGGACACTTATGATGGACACGTATGAGAAACAGTATAGAATCCCTGAGGATATTTGTGTTTCGTCATCCAGACCGGATATTTTTCTCTATTCTCGAAGCCTAAAACGCATAGTACTGGTAGAACTTACAGTTCCGTGGGAAACAAATATCCCAAAAAGTCACCATCTAAAACTTAATAAATACTTTGATCTTACAAACGAACTGACCAGAAATAGGTTTAGAGTTAGCTTATTTGCGGTTGAAGTAGGAGCGAGAGGTATAACAGCGAAATCTCTCTATAGTTTACTCAAAGATCTCGGCCTATCTAGAACTATTATAAATTCATTTCTAGAACGCACTTCTAAGGCGGCTTTGGTAGAATCGTTTAGAATTTGGTTAGGTAGTGGGAGGAGCTCGGACAGTGAAGGTGAGCGTTAATGCATTTTAAAGGGGCCCCTTTAAACCTACACTTGGGTCGCAAGTCCCAAGCGCTGATCGGAGCTCCTCTTCCTACAACGCGATGGGCCCGGCACCCGCACGGTGAATCCATAGAATGCTAAGCAGTTTTCTTCTCATACCTTTATATAAATATGTGTATAGAACTTGTAATTAACTTGTAATTAGGTATATTTTGCTACCAAATTTGCTTTGTCGCAAATGCCACTTAGAAATAAACAAGTATTAGTCCCGACCCTCCGTCCTCAACACACGAAGGGCAGGTCTTCAAGACTTGACATTCACTATCTGTCGTTTATTCAATTGAATACAAGTTCACTTTTTATTACGTTAAGACACGAGATAGATTTTCTTTTGTGGAAATACAATTTGGTTTTATTGTGAAGTCAGACACAATTCATCTAAGTTGTTACTTGCAGAATTAAAAGTAGGATTTAAAGTATGTACATATGTCTGTTTAAGAAATAACGGTATTGCTCTGATGATATATTTCGGATTTACTTTGCTATAAATTTTTAAGAGTCAGATATATCTTAAATATATTAACCACCCGAGCAGTATACAACAACTTATGGTCTTACTTTATCTTAATAATACTTAATCTAATATTTTTTTCTATTTTTGCTTAGTAGAATTACATTTCCATTGTTGTGTGAAATTTAAACATAAAATTTAGTAAGGATGTTTTTTATATCACCTTTGGTTATCAAGAAAAAAAAAATGGTTGCCTGTAAAGTGGGTTTAACGGGCGAAAATTTTACGTGACAACGTCTTTTTCTCGGTAGAATATTTATTGATATGAATAATAATTATAATATAAATTGCACAAATTTTAACTATAGAAAATATATTTTGTTTACTAAAACATTGTACATGTGTCAAGTGATACACGCGGCGGACCGATCATAGTTCGGTGACAGTTGACACATCGTTACGTTACTTTTTCATATGTGACTCCGAGCCGCAACCTAATTTAAGACGTTGTCACGTCAAAAGATTGCACCAAAAAAAAACTGCAGTAAAACCTAATTAGTGTTAATATTTCACATTAAAACGCAAAATAGAATTTGCAAAAAAATGTTAAGTGTTTTCTTATTTAAGAGGCATATTTGAAATGCGCTCTGTAGATACATAACGTAATGTAATAAAGATTTATTACAGCGTAAATTGAATATATTTTTAGCTCCACGCTTTATTTCGCAGAAATCTAATGTTAAGACATTTCATTTTCTGCTTTCGACCTTCTTTAGAGGTATTGAACATTGAGTGACAAAACTCAACGCTGCGCTTTCCTGGTTGCCAGAACGAAGAAGTTCACAATTCTTCACGACCCACAACCCATTTACAAGCAGTCTCCTTACTAATTGAACAAAAAGGTAAAAATACTATATTTAGACATTTTCAATAAACTAATTCAGAATAATATTATATTTTCTTTTTTTTTTTTGGTTAATTTTTATTATATTTTTTACATAATGTAAAAGAGAATGGCTTGCCATAAATTTGAATCTTATATGCCCTATCACTTTTTGATGCAGTTTTAAAAGAGCAATATGGAGCTCTTTTAGTAGTAAGTTAACTACATAATAATTATTACATACTCACCCTAAATGTAAACAGTAAGAATGAAAATAAACTAAGGTAAGCATTTAAACGCGTAATTGGGTACACATTTTTTGTATGATATGATTTATTTAATAAATTAATAATCGTAATACTTGAGGTCTTAATTTTTTGTGTAGTTTTCTTGATGTGCATTTATAATTTTGATTTTTTATTATTAAACTACAAATATTTAACAATTGGTTGTTGGCTGGGCTGGCCCAGGGCTCATTCACTTCGACCCCTCCCCACTAGGGGGGGGTCTGAGGGGCCTGCCGTAGGGTGGGTTCCCCGCAGTGTTGACTTCCTCGTAGTAACCCCTTTTTTTTTTTTTTTTTTTTTTTTTTTTTTTTTTTTTTTTTTTTTTTTTTTTTTTTTTTTTTTTGTCGCTGGGAAAATTTGCCATTACGCATCCCCTTCCCGTCGGGGGACGGGAGAGGGGTATGTGGGACTCCCGGTAAAGGCGTTCCCGGTATACCCACTAAAAATACCCAGCGGCGCTCCGACCTCACCTGCGTGGAGAGGGCCTGGGAGTCCATAGCGTCCAGGCCCCCGCCGGTGACTGCCCGCCCTACGGCAGGCCCCTCAGACCCCCCCTAGTGGGGAGGGGTCGTTACAATGGCCGGAGTGCACGGCCATTGTGGCCCGACGAGTGGGGTGATCCTGGAAATGCAGGCGGTGGCGCCCCCGCGCCTGTCGCCTGCGGATCACCCCCAGGGGCGGAGGGCGACGGACGTTGTGTCCGCCGTCTTCTGCCCCTTCTTCGTCTGCGGAGCGGCGCCGCGAGAGGGTCATCCTCCCGCGTGCGCTCCGCCGCCTCCTTCTGTGACATTACGTCCTCACAGAAGGAGGCTACCGCCGCCCATGCCTCCTCCATGCTCAGCATGGCGGCGACCACGCTGGGGAGCGTGAGGTCTGCCCCGACTAATGCCACCAGGGCGCGGCGAGGTTCGGACCACGATGGGCACACCTCCAAGGTGTGCTCCGCCGTGTCCACCTCGGCCCCGCAGTGGTGGCACGCTGGAGACTCCTCCCTCCCGATCCGGTGCAGGTACGATCCGAAGCAACCATGCCCGGACAGCACCTGCACAAGACGCAGGGAGAGGGAGCCGTGCCGCCGATCGAGCCAATCGCCCAGGACGGGCCCGATGGCGTCCAGCAGCCGGCGACCGAACGCCGCGGAGGTGAGGTCCTCCGCCCACTGCCGAGTGGCGGCGTCCCTCAGCTCCCGGCGGATTTCCTCCCGCTCCCCCGGATCCGGACGACGGTTCAGTGCCCTCTGCCCCGCCGTCCACTCGTACATTCTGGCGAGCACCCAAGCCTCCAGCTCCCAAGGATGAGTGCCCGCCAGAACGCACGCCGCCGCAAAACTCACCGTGCGGTACGCCCTAGCCACCCGCTGTGCAATGGCCCTTTGTGGCCTGCGGATGGCAGCGGCGTTCTCCCGTCTGCACAGTGAGTCCGCCCATATGGGAGCCCCGTACAGGGCCATACTTTTCAGTATGCCGGCGTATAGACGCCGGCATCGATCGCCGGGACTCCCGACGTTCGGGAGGAGCCACGAGAGGGCGCCCGCTGTTTTGAGCAGGCGCGTCGACAGCTCGGCAAAGTGGGCGCCGAAGCGCCACTTGCTGTCGAGCACCAGGCCCAGATATTTCATCTGGGCCTGCACCTCAACGCGGGCACCCTCAATGTAAATATGGGCGTCGGGCGGTTGGCGCTGCCGAGGCCCATGGAAAAATACGGCCTCGGTCTTGTGCAGCGCCACCTTCAGCCCTAGGCGGGAGATTCGGTCCACCACTAGCGAACCTCCCGCCGAGGCCAAGCTGGCCGCCTCCCCGAAATTCCTCCCCCTGGCAGTGAGGAGGGTGTCATCTGCATAGCAGATGACAGACGTACCACGGGGGAGATTTCCCCGCAAGAGCCAGTCGAATCCGATGTTCCACAGGAGCGGTCCTAGAACAGAACCCTGTGGAACCCCGGACTCGACGCAGTATCTGCGGAGCTCGCCCGACCTGTTGGTTAGGCGGACTGTCCGATCGCTCAGATAGTCCGCCAACAGACCCCGCAGATACTGGGGCACCCCGTGAAAACGGAGCGCCTCTAGCACGGTGGAGTGGGGAATGGAGTTGAAGGCGTTGACTATGTCGAACGACACAGCCAACACTCCATCCCCCGCAGCCATCGCCTCCTTCACCCCGTCCCTGAGTCGGGACAGGGCGTCGACCGTCGAACGCTCAGCTCGAAAACCGAACTGAGCGTCCGCTAGGTCCGGGCCAATTGTGCGCAGGTGGCAGTTGAGGCGGGCGGCGAGGATCCTTTCGAACATTTTTCCGACCTCATCGAGCAGAACGATGGGTCGGTATGCTGATGGGGAGTCCGCCGGCCGCCCTTCCTTCCGGAGGAAGGCACAATTGGCCCTCCTTCCAAGGCTTCGGGAACCTCTCGCACGTCAGGCACGCGCTGAAGAGGTCCCGAAGCCTCCCTCCCATCTGGGAGGCGGCGATGGCCACAATTTTGGCGGGGACGCCGTCCGGACCTGGGGCCGTCTTCTTGGCCCGGAGGCAGAGCGCTGCCACCTCCACCTCGTCCTCCGTCACCGGGGGGACCTCCTCGGCCGATGGAGCCGCCACCAGAGGGGCGCTCATTACTGGTGGGGTGAAGTTGTCCCTGCGCGGAAACAGGGACTGGACCACCCCATCCAGGAGCGCCGGCTCGAGGGTCTCAGCAACTGGGGGGCCGCACGGACGCAACTTGTTGCGTGCCGCCTTGTACGGCCTCCCAAACGGGTCAACGTTGAGACCCTCCAACATTTCCCCACTCGCGCTACCCTGAGACACGGACATTCGCGTCGTCAGGGTAGCCTTTGCATCTATGTAGGCAGCATAGAGGCGGCCCTCGTTGTCGAGGTCGCGTCGACGCCGCCGCCGGCTCCTTGTGTAGGCCCTCCTGGTGGCCACACAGTCGGCCCGGAGATCCGCCAACTCCTCTGACCACCAGTACACGGCGCGTTTAGGAGGAGGCCGGTGAGACCGAGGCATGCTTGAGTTGCACACCTCGGTCAAGGAGTCCCTTAGACGGACTGCCGTGGCGTCCACGTCCCGGCCGTCGACAGGAGGCGACAGCCAGTCCTGCACGAAAGCCGCCTCCTTGGCGGCCTCCCGGTCTAGGCGGGTGAGCGCCCACCGTGGCCTCGTAGTAACCCCTTTTTTTTTTTTTTTTTTTTTTTTTTTTTTTTTTTTTTTTTTTTTTGTCGCTGGGAAAAAATGCCATTACGCATCCCCTTCCCGTCGGGGGACGGGAGAGGGGTATGTGGGACTCCCGGTAAAGGCGTTCCCGGTATACCCACTAAAAATACCCAGCGGCGCTCCGACCTCACCTGCGTGGAGAGGGCCTGGGAGTCCATAGCGTCCAGGCCCCCGCCGGTGACTGCCCGCCCTACGGCAGGCCCCTCAGACCCCCCCTAGTGGGGAGGGGTCGTTACAATGGCCGGAGTGCACGGCCATTGTGGCCCGACGAGTGGGGTGATCCTGGAAATGCAGGCGGTGGCGCCCCCGCGCCTGTCGCCTGCGGATCACCCCCAGGGGCGGAGGGCGACGGACGTTGTGTCCGCCGTCTTCTGCCCCTTCTTCGTCTGCGGAGCGGCGCCGCGAGAGGGTCATCCTCCCGCGTGCGCTCCGCCGCCTCCTTCTGTGACATTACGTCCTCACAGAAGGAGGCTACCGCCGCCCATGCCTCCTCCCTGCTCAGCATGGCGGCGACCACGCTGGGGAGCGTGAGGTCGGCCCCGACTACTGCCACCAGGGCGCGGCGAGGTTCGGACCACGATGGGCACACCTCCAAGGTGTGCTCCGCCGTGTCCACCTCGGTCCCGCAGTGGTGGCACGCTGGAGACTCCTCCCTCCCGATCCGGTGCAGGTACGATCCGAAGCAACCATGCCCGGACAGCACCTGCACAAGACGCATGGAGAGGGAGCCGTGCCGCCGATCGAGCCAATCGCCCAGGACGGGCCCGATGGCGTCCAGCAGCCGGCGACCGAACGCCGCGGAGGTGAGGTCCTCCGCCCACTGCCGAGTGGCGGCGTCCCTCAGCTCCCGGCGGATTTCCTCCCGCTCCCCCGGATCCGGACGACGGTTCAGTGCCCTCTGACCCGCCGTCCACTCGTACATTCTGGCGAGCACCCAAGCCTCCAGCTCCCAAGGATGGGTGCCCGCCAGAACGCACGCCGCCGCAAAACTCACTGTGCGGTACGCCCTAGCCACCCGCTGTGCAATGGCCCTTTGTGGCCTGCGGATGGCAGCGGCGTTCTCCCTTCGGCACAGTGAGTCCGCCCATATGGGAGCCCCGTACAGGGCCATACTCTTCAGGATGCCGGCGTATAGACGCCGGCATCTATCACCAGGGCTCCCCACGTTCGGGAGGAGCCACGAGAGGGCGCCCGCTGTCTTCAGCAGGCGCGTCGACAGCCCGGCGAAGTGAGCGCCGAAGCGCCACTTGCTGTCGAGCACCAGGCCCAGATATTTCATCTGGGCCTGCACCTCAACGCGGGCACCCTCAACGTAAATATGGGCGTCGGGCGGTTGGCGCTGCCGAGGCCCGTGGAAAAACACGGCCTCGGTCTTGTGCAGCGCCACCTTCAGCCCTAGGCGGGAGATTCGGTCCACCACTAGCGAACCTCCCGCCGAGGCCAAGCTGGCCGCCTCCCCGAAATTTCTCCCCCGGGCCGTGAGAAGTGTGTCATCTGCATAGCAGATGACAGACGTGCCACGGGGGAGATTGCCCCGCAAGAGCCAGTCGAATCCGATGTTCCACAGGAGCGGTCCTAGAACAGAACCCTGTGGAACACCGGACTCGACGCAGTATCTGCGGAGCTCGCCCGACCTGTTGGCTAGGCGGACTGTGCGGTCCTGCAAATAGTCCGCCAACAGAGCCCGCAGATACTGAGGCACCCCGTGGAAGCGGAGCGCCTCTAGCACGGTGGAGTGGGGAATGGAGTTAAAGGCGTTGACTATGTCAAACGACACAGCCAGCACTCCATCCCCCGCGGCCATTGCCTCCTTCACCCCGTCCCTGAGTCGGGACAGGGCGTCCACCGTCGAACGCTCAGCTCGAAAACCGAACTGAGCGTCCGCTAGGTCCGGGCCAATTGTGCGCAGGTGGCAGTTGAGGCGGGCGGCGAGGATCCTCTCGAACATTTTTCCGACCTCATCGAGCAGAACGATGGGTCGGTATGCCGATGGGGAGTCCGCCGGCCGCCCTTCCTTCCGGAGGAGGCACAATTGGCCCTCCTTCCAAGGCTTCGGGAACCTCTCGCACGTCAGACACGCGCTGAAGAGGTCCCGAAGCCTCCCTCCCATCTGGGAGGCGGCGATGGCCACAACTCTGGCGGGGACGCCGTCCGGACCTGGGGCCGTCTTCTTGGCCCGGAGGCAGAGAGCTGCCATCTCCATCTCATCCTCTGTCACCGGGGGGACCTCCTCGTCCGATGGAGCTGCCACCAGAGGGGCGCTCATCACTGGTGGGGTGAAGTTGTCCCTGCGCGGAAACAGGGACTGGACCACCCCATCCAGGAGCGCCGGCTCGAGGGTCTCAGCAACTGGGGGGCCGCACGGACGCAACTTGTTGCGTGCCGCCTTGTACGGCCTCCCAAACGGGTCAGCGTTGAGACCCTCCAACATTTCCCCCCTCGCGCTACCCTGAGACTCGGCCATTCGCGTCGTCAGGGTAGCCTTCGGATCTGTAGCAGCTAGAGGCGGCCCTCCGTTGTCGAGGTCGCGTCGACGCCGCGCCGGCTCATTGTGAAGGCCCTACTGGTGGCCACAAAGGCGGCGGGATCCGCAAAACTCTCTGACCACCAGTACACGGCCGGCTAGGAAGGAGGACGGTCGAGACCGAGGCTGCTTGAGTTGCACACCTCGGTCAAGGGTTCCCCTCAGACGGACTGCAGTGGCGTCAACGTCCCCGGCCGTCGAACGGAGGCAACGCAGTCCGGAACGAAGGCGACTCCTTGGCGGCCGTCCCGGTCCAGGCGGGTTGGCGCCCACCGCGGGAAGTGCGACCGACCAGCCTCGGCCGCCCCGGAGCCCTTGTGGAGACATCGAACGCACGTATCTGTGGTCCGACAGCGTCTCACCAGCTCAACCCGCCAGTCCACAACGAGGTCCGCCAAAGAAGGGGAGGCGACGCGAGGTCTACGATGGAACCCTCCCTCTCGCCGCAGCACGGGAGGACTGTGGCCCTGTTGAGGAGGGACAGACCGGACGGAAACCGTGCCCAGGCCTCCAGCTCGCGACCTCGGCACTTCGGTGGTTGGGTTACCCAACACCACCGACTTGGCGTTAAAGTCGCCCACCACCAGTACCCTGTGCTGCACCACTCTGCCGACCACCATGGCTAGGACTTCGAGAAAGCTCTCGAAGTCCGTGAGAGGGCGGTTTGGGGAGATGTACACCCCAATGAGGGCCACGTCACCCCACGCGGCGTCCACGTCTCCCGGTCCCCTCTCTAAGAGCGAGAGGGGAGGGGAGTCTGTGGAAGACCGCGCTACCAATGCTACCGAGCCGTTGTCGTCTCCCAGCCAGCTGCTGGGGACAGAATACGGCTCGGCAACAACCGCCACGTCCACCAACCATTCTGCGAGGGTTTGGACCAGTAAATCCTGGGCCGCTCTGCAGTGGTTGATGTTCGCCTGGAGAATGCGATGGGCTCCGTTCATTCGGTGTTCATCGCATTCCCCTCGGTGGCCGGCGCGGTAACTGGTGTTACGTTGGCGGCGGTGGCAGCAGCAGGTTGCGCCTGCGCTTTTCCCTTCTTAGATGGCGGGCAGCACTTCCTGCCCGTCATCACGTGGTCGGCGGGACGACCACTGGCAGCGCATACTGCGCAGCGCGGAGTCGTAGCCTCACAGGTGGCCGACTTATGTCCCTCTTTGCCGCAACGGAAGCACAGTTCCGTTCGCTCGGCATTGGAGGGACAGAGAGCCCGGGTATGGCCAATGCCTAAGCACTTGAAGCAGCGCATCGGCCTGTCTTCAAGTGCCCGGACCCTACCCGAGCTAAGCCCGACCGAGAGGCGACCCTTGGCCAGGACCGCCTTTGCTGCTACGACTGGGCACTCTAGCTGCATAGTGCCCATGCCTCCGCGGCCGTGTCGAATGGCCCGGCCCTTGATGGCTGTGATGGCACAGCCCCCCGCCGCCGCTATCGCGGTCACCACCTCCTCTTGGGTGACCGAATCGTCGAGGTCGGTCACCTCGAGAGCCACGCATTTCACTGGCCTCGCCACCTTGGCCGTGCCGGCGACAGCCTCTTTGAGCTTCGACGCAAAGAGGTCTGCCTTGGTGCCGCCCTGAGACCCGGAGAACTCGAAAATTCGAGCCCCTGTTTGGGTCTTCCGGCACGTGACTCTGCCCGCCCCGAGTTGCGCTGGGTCGACACTTGTACGAGCCCGCCGCAATACGGACTCGTACGTCTCCCCGCGCTCCGCTGCCTCTGTGGTCAGCGTGACCACGACGGCAGCGGTCTTAGGAAGAGCGAGCTTCTTCCTCTTGTCAGCCGCAGGCTGGCTGGCCTTAGGCTTGGCTGCGGGGGGCTTAGGGGCCGACTTCTTCCCCTTCCGCTTCCTTGATACCACCTTTGTCCAAGGGGCGTTGGAAGGGGTGGTGGAGGGCAGAAGCGGGTCTTCCCTCTCGACGACCGCAGGTGCCGTCTGGGTAGTCGGGGCAGGTGCAGAGGACTTCTTCCCCTTACCTTTGCCCTTTTCCTTGCCTTTGGTATTCTCCCCGAGCGCTGTGGTCGCTGAGGGACCCGGCGCGGTAGGCATCGCCGTGTCCGCCGCGAGAGGAGGGCGAAGCCGCTTCTCCGGCAGGAGTCGGTCTTCAATGGCCGCGAAGCAGGTCCTGATGAAGGCCCTCTCCTCCGTGACAACCTTGCGGATGATATCCTCAAGGTTGGAGGGGAGAGGTGCCGTAGCAGGACCTTCTGCGGCCGCCTCTGGTCGAGCCATGAGCTCGGCTACGCGGGCGTGCAGCCCTGAGACCTCCTTTTGCAGGCGATCCACCTTCGCCTGCAGTTGCCGCGTTTCGTCAGAGGTGGTGCGATGCGCCAGCTCCTTGACGATGCCGAGCAAACTCGCTGCCCGGCATTTCAGGGCCTTTTGGAAGGTCCCCTTCAAGTTGGAGGACTTGGATGCCACCTCCAAGATCTCCAACTGGTCTTCCAGTGCCATGCGCTCCATTTCCTCTACGGAGTGGTCCGCGTAGAGGACGCTGGAGGCGCCGTAGCCGGCCTTCGCTCTTGCAGTTCGCGCCTGCTTCTCCTTGGAGGCAATCCTTTCCTCCAAGTCCGCCTGGACGACGACCCGCTTGGCGGGCTGCTCCGCAGTATCCGGAGATTCTCCGGAGCTTCGCCTGAAGAGGGCCCTCTTCCTCGACTGGCGGCTTGTGGAGCCGCAGTTCGAGCCACTTCTGAAGGACTCCACGTCGGAATAGTCCGACCCGAAGTCGCTCCCTCTAGCCAGGCTGGCCACAGATGCCGCGCGGCTGGTTCCCGATGCCGAAGCATCACGGGACATGGGTTGGCCCTGAGAAGGGCCTTTGGGTTGGCCCTGAGAAGGGCCTTTGGGTTGGCCCTGAGAAGGGCCTTTTGGTTGGCCCTGAGAAGGGCCTTTTGGTTGGCCCTGAGAAGGGCCTTTTGGTTGGCCCTGAGAAGGGCCTTTTGGTTGGCCCTGAGAAGGGCCTTTTGGGAGAAAACGCCCGGAGGCGTCCCTCAGCTGTTTGGACATTGCTGTCCCAACAAAATCGAAACAGACACACAATGAGAAAGTTTCGATAAGCAGTGTTCGTTTGCCGTTAGCCTGCCACTCCGTTACGGTGGTCAGGCTACGTTGCCCAGGGGTTACTACGAGGAAGTCAACACTGCGGGGAACCCCCGACCTCGTAGTAACCCCTGGGCAACGTAGCCTGACCACCGTAACGGAGTGGCAGGCTAACGGCAAACGAACACTGCTTATCGAAACTTCTCTTTGTGTGTCTGTTTCGATTTTGTTGGGACAGCAATGTCCAAACAGTTGAGGGACGCCTCCGGGCGTTTTCTCCCAAAAGGCCCTTCTCAGGGCCAACCAAAAGGCCCTTCTCAGGGCCAACCAAAAGGCCCTTCTCAGGGCCAACCCAAAGGCCCTTCTCAGGGCCAACCCAAAGGCCCTTCTCAGGGCCAACCAAAAGGCCCTTCTCAGGGCCAACCCATGTCCCGCGATGCTTCGGCATCGGGAACCAGCCGCGCTGCATCTGTGGCCAGCCTGGTTAGAGGGAGCGACTTCGGGTCGGACTATTCCGACGTGGAGTCCATAAGGAGTGGCTCGAACTGCGGCTCCACAAGCTGCCAGTCGAGAAAGAGGGCCATCTTCAGGCGAAGCTCCGGAGAATATCCGGATACTGCGGAGCAGCCCGCCAAGCGGGTTGTCGTCCAGACGGACTTTGAGGAGAGGATCGCCTCGAAAGAGAAGCAGGCGCGGACCGCCAGAGCGAAGGCCGGCTACGGCGCCTCCAGCGTCCTCTACGCGGACCACTCCGTAGAGGAGATGGAGCGCATGGCACTGGAGGACCAGTTGGAGATCTTGGAGGTGGCATCCAAGTCCTCCAACTTGAAGGGGACCTTCCAAAAGGCCCTGAAATGCCGGGCAGCGAGTTTGCTCGGCATCGTCAAGGAGTTGGCGCAACGCACCACTTCTGATGAGACGAGGCAGCTGCAGGCGAAGGTAGATCGCCTGCAGAAGGAGGTGTCCGGACTGCACACGCGCGTCGCCGAGCTCATGGCCCGACCAGAGGCGTCCGCGGAAGGTCCTGCTACAGCTTCTCTCCCCTCCAACCTTGAGGATATCATCCGCAAGGTTGTTACGGAGGAGAGGGCCTTCATCAGGACCTGTTTCGCGGCCATTGAAGACCGGCTCCTGCCGGAGAAGCGGCTTCGCCCTCCTCTAGCGGCAGATAAGGCGACGCTTCCCGCACCGTGTCCCCCAGTGACCGCAGCCCTCAGGGAGCAACCGAAGGGCAAAGGAAAAGGCAAGGGCAAAAAGGCCACTGCAGCCGCCCCGACAACCCAGACGGCACCTGAGATCGTCGAGAGGGAAGATCCGCTTCTGCCCTCCACAACCCCTTCCAACGCCCCTTGGACAAAGGTGGCATCAAGGAAGCGGAAGGGGAAGAAGTCGCCCCCTAAGCCCCCCGCAGCCAAGCCGAAGGCCAGCCAGCCTGCGGCAGACAAGAGGAGGAAGCTCGCTCCTCCTAAGACCGCTGCCGTCGTGGTCACGCTGACTACAGAGGCAGCGGAACGCGGAGAGACGTACGAGTCCGTACTTCGGCGGGCTCGTACGAGCATCGACCCTGCACAACTGGGGGCGGGCAGAGTCACGTGCCGGAAGACCCAAACGGGGCTCGTATTTTCGAGTTCCCCGGGTCTCAGGGCGGCACCAAGGCAGACCTCTTTGCGTCTAAGCTCAAAGAGGCTGTCGCCGACACGGCCAAGGTCGCTAGACCTATTAAATGTGTGGCTCTCGAAGTGACCGACCTTGACGCTCCTGTGGAACATCGGATTTGACTGGCTCTTGTGGGGCAATCTCCCCCGTGGCACGTCTGTCATCTGCTATGCAGATGAAACTCTTCTCACTGCCAGGGGGAGGAATTTCGGGGAGGCGGCCAGCTTGGCCTCGGCGGGAGGTTCGCTAGTGGTGGACTGAATCTCCCGCCTAGGGCTGAAGGTCGCGCTGCACCAGACCGAGGCCGTATTTTTCCATGGGCCTCCGCAGCGCCAACCGCCCGACGCCCATATACACGTAGAGGGTGCCCGCGTTGAGGTGCAGGCCCAGATGAAATACCTGGGCCTGGTGCTCGACAGCAAGTGGCACTTCGGCGCTCACTTCGCCGGGCTGTCGACGCGCCTGCTGAAGACAGCGGGCGCCCTCTCGTGGCTCCTCCCGAACGTGGGGAGCCCTGGTGATAGCCCGGCGTCTATACGCCGGCATCCTGAAAAGTATGGCCCTGTACGGGGCTCCCATATGGGCGGACTCACTGTGCAGACGGGAGAACGCCGCTGCCATCCGCAGGCCACAAAGGGCCATTGCACAGCGGGTGGCTAGGGCGTACCGCACAGTGAGTTTTGCGGCGGCGTGCGTTCTGGCGGGCACCCATCCTTGGGAGCTGGAGGCTTGGGTGCTCGCCAGAATGTACGAGTGGACGGCGGGTCAGAGGGCACTGAAACGTCGTCCGGATCCGGGGGAGCGGGAGGAAACCCGCCGGGGCGATTGGCTCGATCGGCGGCACGGCTCCCTCTCCCTGCGTCTTGTGCAGGTGCTGTCCGGGCATGGTTGCTTCGAATCGTACCTGCACCGGATCGGGAGGGAGGAGTCTCCAGCGTGCCACCACTGCGGGGCGGCGGTGGACACGGCGGAGCATACCTTGGAAGTGTGCCCATCGTGGGCCGAATCTCGCCGCGCCCTGGTGGCAGTCGTCGGGGCCGATCTCACGCTCCCCAGCGTGGTCGCCGCCATGCTGAGCGTGGAGGAGGCATGGGCGGCGGTAGCCTTCTTCTGTGAGGACGTAATGTCACAGAAGGAGGCGGCGGAGCGCGCGCGGGAGGATGACCCTCTCGCGGCGGCGCTCCGCAGACGAAGAAGGGGTAGAAGACGGCGGACACAACGTCCGTCGCCCTCCGCCCCTGGGGTTGATCCGCAGGCCACAGGCGCGGGGGCGCCTCCGCCTGCATTTCCAGGATCACCCCACTTGCCGGGCCACAATGGCCGTGCACTCCGGCCATTGTAACGACCCCTCCCCACTAGGGGGGGTCTGAGGGGCCTGCCGTAGGGCGGGCAGTCACCAGTGGGGGCCTGGACGCTATGGACTCCCAGGTCCTCTCCACGTAGGTGAGGTCGGAGTGCCGCTGGGTATTTTTAGTGGGTATACCGGGAACGCCTTTACCGGGAGTCCCACATACCCCTCTCCCGTCCCCCGACGGGAAGGGGATGCGTAATGGCATTTTATCCCAGCGACAAAAAAAAAAAGAAAAAAAAAAGGGCTCATTCACTCATTCTATTTACTTACCAATAGCTCCTTTACCAAAGATGGTAAGATGGTAAAAATACCATCTTTCGTCGATGTTCCTTCTTCTGCTTCCGACGCTACGCTGGGTAATACCCACGTACGGGCAAACGGCAGCGAAGCTGACGTTCTGCCGTCTCAACAACGCAGCTAAGGTATCGTTCATTCTGTTACAGGCAGCAAATCGTCTTTCTACATCCATTTCGTATCTACCATCTTTACTCAACATACTTCACAAGTATACTACTTCATTCACTTGTTCTAATAATGTGTGAAAAATGTATATATAGAAAACAGCCTTTATGTACAAATTGAAAGGTAGAAGCTGCTGGTGGTCCGATATTATACTAAAAAATATTTAAATCCTTCACCATTCCATTAATAAAAAGCTTAATATTTAAACTTTTTCA
>JAZFAU010000989.1:0-29852 GCA_037178615.1 Dione vanillae
CTCCTCCCGGAAATGAAACTATTGACTCTGAAATACTCGATGAAAGGTATGTAATAAAAAAATAATTTTATTATTATCTTGGAACCAGGATACAATTTGAAGTGAAATACAGTTTTATATAGTTATATATTATATAACTATATAAAACTGTATTTCAATAACAAGTAATTTTTAGTGGCCATATATAAAAAATCCAGCTGGGTTTTCTGCGCTGGTTACTCTTAGGTTAGATAGATAAAAACTTTATTGCACACAAAGATACAAAATAAACAAAGAAAAATAAAAAGAGCGTGCAAAGGCGGTCTTATTGCTTATAGCAATCTCTAACAGACAACCTTTGACGGAAGGAATGTAATCTTAACTGATACGGATAGTGCAAATTACGAACATAAAAAAAATATATATGTAAATATCTTTAAACAAACATATATATATATACAGAGGCACATAGACATAAAATATACGCAAATATACATAAAAAAACATAAATACATAAGCACATACACACACAAACAAATATATACATATACAAATAACCATACATACATAAAACGTACAAATATATATATATATATATATATATATATATATATATATATATATATATATATATATATATATATATATATATATATATATATATATATATATATATATATATATATATATATATATATATATATATATATATATATACATACATACATATACATATACTGTATGTATATTTATATAAATATCAACATTATATTATAGGGAAAGATAATAATTACGTAGACGACTTTTAAATAAATTAAGAGACTTAGAGTGACGAATATCAGGAGGAACCATGTTCCATACTTTTACGGCTTTCATATGGAAGGACTCGCCATAATAGCGCCATTAGCTATAGTGAACCGGTAGAATTCTTTGGACATTAAAAAAATTAATCGTGTATTTTTATATTCAATGAAATGAAGTGTATATATGAAGTTTTTGTGGCAGTAATTTCATATATTTTATAAAAATTTTATACTCATGTATCCAATGTTTACAGTCCACCTGCGGAGGAGCCTTCGTCGGACGCAGTTGTTGATATTATGAAAGGTATATACTATAGTTTTGTTTTTACTTAAAACAGCTTAATTTTAAATAATTTTAAAAACATTAAGAGAAGAAACAACTTAGCGTTCCATGAATTTGCCGTGCGGGTGAATCCATGGAACACTATGAATGCTGGTGAATCGATGGATCCATCGCGTTGTAGGAAGAGGAGCTCCGAGCAGCGCTTGGGACTTGCGACCCAAGTGTAGGTTTAAAGGGAGGGAAGGGTTTTAAAGGTAAAATGCATTAACGCTCACCTTCACTGTCCGAGCTCCTCCCACTACCGACACCAAATTTTAAACGATTCTACCAAAGCCGCCCTCGAAGTGCGTTCTAAACATGAATTTGTGATAGTTCTAGACAGGCCGAGATCTTTTAATAAACTATAGAGAGATTTCGCTGTTACATCTCTCGCTCCTACTTCAACCGCATATAAGCTCGTTCTCAGCCTATTCCTGGTCAGTTCATTTGTAAGATCGAAATACTTATTGAATGGTGGTGACTTTTCGGGTTACTGTTTCCCACGGAACTGTAAGTTCTACCAGTACTACGCGTTTTAGGCTTCGAGAATAAAGAATGATATCCGGTCTGGATGACGAAACACAAATATCCTCAGGAATTGTATACTGTAGAATCGCTGAGGATATTTGTGCTTCGTGGTTATTTATATTATATAATACTTATTGGCGACGAATAAATATTGTATATTTGTAAAGTTATATATATATATACTTAGTCTGGCCATAAATACTGTTACTATTCAAAAAAAGAAAATATTACGTTTGAATTTGGAATTTGTCATTTTTATATGATTGCTTGATGTGTTTTCTTATTTTCGCGCCATTATATTGTTAAATATTTTGTTATATTAAAATGGAGTGGGGTGATAAAGAGAACCGAATCGCTGTGATTGCCTTACATAAAGTAGGTATGGAGAAAAGTGCAATTTTTAAAACCCTCCACCCGCTTGGTATTAGTCAAATGTTTGTTTACCGGGCTATTGATAGGTACAATGATACCTCCTCTGTTTGTGACAGAAAAAGATCTGGCCGTCCACGTACCGTTCGTGTGAAAAAGGTGATTAAAGCAGTTAGGGAAAGAATTCGAAGAAATCCTGTCCGTAAGCAAAAGATTTTATCTCGGGAGATGAAGATAGCTCCTAGAACCATGTCGCGTATATTACAAGATGACTTAGGACTTGCAGCCTATAAGAGACGTACTGGTCACTTCTTAACTGATAATTTAAAGAAGAATAGGGTGGTAAAATCCAAACAACTACTTAAGCGGTACGCAAAGGGAGGTCACAAAAAAATTTTGTTTACGGATGAGAAAATTTTTACAATTGAGCAGTATTTTAATAAACAAAATGACCGTATTTATGCTGGAAGCTCTAAAGAAGCTTCGCAATTAGTAAACAGAGTACAACGTGGGCATTATCCCACTTCAGTGATGGTTTGGTGGGGTGTTAGCTATGAAGGGGTGACTGAGCCATATTTTTGTGAAAAAGGTATTAAAACGTCGGCACAAGTTTATCAAAATACCATTCTTGAGACGGTAGTTAAGTCTTTAACTAACACCATGTTCAATAACAAAGAATGGTGCTTTCAACAAGACTCGGCACCGGGTCATAGAGCTCGATCCACCCAATCTTGGTTGAAAACTAACGTTCCGGACTTTATCAGCACTGAAAACTGGCCGTCGTCAAGTCCTGACCTAAATCCATTGGATTATGATTTATGGTCAGTTTTAGAGAGTAAGGCTTGCTCTAACGCCATGATAATTTGGAGTCCCTAAAACGATCCATTCGGTTGGCAGTGAAGAATTTTCCTCTAGAAAGAGTTCGTGCTGCTATTGATAACTGGCCTCAACGTTTAAAAGACTGTATTGCAGCCAATGGGGACCACTTCGAATAAACATTGTATATTTTTAATAGTTATATATTGATGTATTAAACTAACTCACTATGAAAGGAATAAATGTTACGTATAAAAAAAAAATCGTGCTTTTCTTTATAACAATATTTATGGCAAGACTAAGTATATATATATATATATATATATATATATATATATAATATATATATATATATATATATATATATATATATATATATATATATATATATATATATATATATATATATATATATATATAATATATATATATATATATATATATATATATTAAAATGCCTTTAATGATGTAATTGAAAGAATATTATTTGTAATATGTTTTCGATTGTTTAGACCCGTCGTCCGACAGTGAGGCCGCCAGCGACCAGGACCTCCTCAACGAGTGCATACAGAAGGGAATTGCTCAGGTTACGTACTATTTTTATTCATTTTTCAGCTTCATTTTTAACTTTACGCTTTATTCCGCACATGGCAAGGTAGGCAGAGGGAACTGCAGAAACCTAGTGTTAAGACACTCTGTTCTCGGTTTTCTGCCTTTTTTGAGGCATTACGTGTAGCGGAACTCAACGTCGCACTTTACCTAGTGTCCAGAGCGAAGAAATTGGAAATAGAAAAATCCGTCTTACCCGAGTGGGAATCGAACCCACAAAACATCGCGCTTACAGGTAGACGCTATGCCTCTGCGCCACAACGGTCGTCGACGATTTTCAGCTTCATGCTGTAGCTTATATTATGTATATATTTTGTCTTGTGTCCAAGACTGGCATTGTGAAAGTATTCCAGCCCCCTGTATGTGGACTCATAATGATTAGAAATGACCTTTATATAACTTGGACTATGATATACTTTGGAAATATTAAAAGTGTGAATCCATTCCCTTGTAAGATGTTGCATGGTTTGTTTACTCAGTGCGCTTCGAGTTATCTTGTTGTAAAATCCCTGATAAAGATAGCAATTGTTTTTAATAAATTAATTTATTTTATACGTTAATTTACAGGTGGTTAAAAACAAAGGACCTGCTTCTGACGTGTCTTCCATTAACAAATATCCACTTAGAGACGATGTATACGTAAGTCATCTATAATCTTTTTCATGCATTTCATTTTAATCCTAAATATATAGATAATTTATATGTATATGTTTACAGCGATCGTTGCCTCCGTACTTGCGGTCGTCCACGGAGACCGTCATGGTGTCGCATGACTTTGCGAGGAACGTTAGAGAGAGGTTAGTTCGTTGGTTTTTTAAAATATTTACCTATATAAAGCAATCCAAGCTTGTCATTATTTGTTAAATATTTAAACATAATGCAGGGCATTGCCTAAGATCCCTTATAGTCTAGATTTTTTATGAAACATTACATATCTTACGATAATATTCTATATGTATTCTATATTTTGAAATACAAATCATACATTATTTATGTATGTCGATTTTTTTTAGCCTCACGCTTTATCTCGCATATGGCAGGGTAGACTGAGGAAACTGAAGTAACCATATGAACCTAGTGTTAAGACATTCGTTACTTAGTTCCCTGCTTTCTCCGTCCCCGCTTTCCGCCTTTTTGTGTGTTGAGTGATGGAACTCAACGCCGCGCTTGCCCTAGTTTCTAGAGCGAGGAAAATTAAAATAGAAAAATCTCCCTTCCCCGAATGGGAATCGAACCCTCAAATGCTTACGCCCTTGCGCCACGACGGTCCTGTATGTCGTATTTAGTAAATTAAATAGCAACACAGAGATACACATACGTATGCACTAAAATATATAATCAAGGAGTAAGCAGGGACTAAGTAACGGAGTGTCTTAACACTAGGTTCATATGGTTCCTGCAGTTCCCTCTGTCTACCCTGCCATGTGCGGGATAAAGCGTGAACCTAAAAATAAAAAAAAAAAAAAAAAAGAATAAATAATAAATATTCAATATGCCAAATATTTGTTAAGTATTTTGTTTTATTTTGTGCAAAGACATGTGGGGTTAGACAAGGGCCGGATTATTTTTATTATTCATTGTGTTGTTTGTACATGAAATAAAACTACAATTTTTTGACTTCATCATAATACTATTTCGTATAATATTTTATTGTGTATATGTATATTAAGAAGTCATTGTTCAAACAGCAGTCCACGCCAGAGCCCTCCGCCGCTGCCGCCTAAAGTGCGTCACCCGGAAGCCCCCCCGCGCCCGCCGCCCTTAGAGGACCATCAGCTCGCTGAAGGTACAAAAAGACAGATATCAGTATTATGTTTTATTATAGGGCAAATTATGTATTACAACCATCGAAAAACATGTAAATGTTGTAATTTATTGTATCACATAAATGTAATCTATTTTTATAAGAAATAAAAATTATTAAATGGTTATATTTTTATAGGACGCAGACACGAAAGTCGGCAAATGGAAAAAACACATCGCGATAAACCAAAGCTCCCGGTGACGCAGAGCTTGGCACGCAACGATTCGTTGAGCTCCCTCAGCCTGGACTCCTTCGGTTCCACTGACAGAGAAATATTTGAAGAAACTGTTAAAGCAGGTCTGTCCAGTGTGAACCCTCGAGCCGAATTTGACCTCGAAACTAGTAAAGGAAAAGCGCACTCAGTGGAACGGAGGCCAGAAACAGTCAAACATTCAAGGAATCATAAGTCTTTGGATCGAAGCGATAAAATATCCCATCGAGGCTCGAAAGTGAAAGATCCGGAATTCGAGAAAAATTTGGCGTCTGGAGCTTATAATATAAAAACTACTAACAAAGTGAAAAAATTAGATCAAGAGTTTGCGAGTTTGAATGTTAGGTCCCCGTATTCTTATCACGGGGATGTATCGCATTATTCGAGATTTAGAGGACATTCGAGGTTTTACGATGATGGACCTCCAAGTCTTCCAGCCAGGATTGACGATCCGAGAAGGTTAGATAGAAGCAATTCCCTCAGTTCCTTAAGTAATGACTCTTTCGGATCGACTGACAAAGAAGTTTTCGAACGTTGTGTTAGAATGGGAATGTCGAAAGCGCAACCTAAAAAGAAAGAAGACCCAAAATTAAGAGTGCGCAGCGATGACCGCTTAGAGGTCAGAGAATCGCGACGGAGGCGGAAAGACAAGCAACACCAAGGCGCTCTCGACAAAATGGTCGGAGAAGAATATTCTAAAGACAGAGCAATTCTAGAAGAAGTTATAGCGCGAGGTGCGGGAGAAACGAAGAATAGTAAAAATGGAGAAGGTAATTCTCAGTCAAAAAACGTTCCGGCGCCGTCTGCAGTACTCGCGGCCGCAGACGCGCGCGCCGACACCGCGCGAGACACTGGATCTGACGATTCGGCCATCGGGATCGATGCGAAATCGATTAACCAATCGATTACGTCAATAGAAATCACGATAAACTCCCAACCGATATCGATTTTCGATCGCTCGAATGAAATGCCGACCATCGACTCTGGTAATACGACTTTGGATTCGGATTGCAATGAAATGGATCATTCTAACGAGTGTTTAGCTCCAAAATCTGGTAACACGACAGTAGAATCGGAGAGAGACGAGTTAAATCGATCAAACGAATCGTACGCTGACGTGTTAGACGGGTCGTGGAGTGATGACGAAGACAAACCAAAAGAATTTGACTCTGGCACCTTAACACGAAAAAGCAAACACAAATTAGAATGGACCGACATCAAATGTACAGAAAATCAAATTAATTTCGAAGATGTTTCGAAAAGAGACAACGATACCTGGAATGAGAACACGTGTCCCGATGACGTCACGTTCCCTACAATAAGCGGATCCGTTCACATGGTGTCGTCATTGAAAAGTGAAATAGTCGACGCTGCTATGGCATTACCTGATTTGTTAGAGAAAAGTGAACTCCCCAACATTTTCTCTAAACCAGACTTGACTGACAAATTGGATGGCTTGGCAGGAAGTATACATGGTAAACTAGATGACAGATTGTTATTGGAAAATGTACCAGAGCCAACGTTTACGTCTTTAATTGACGATGGCGAGCAAAAGTTCGACTCGCTCATGTCTTCCGCCATTGAAAAAGAAGCGGCAAGATTGGCGGCTCAGTTAAAAAGTTCTCAATATGCTATGGAAAATAGCGTAACGTCACTTACATCGATAGACTTAGATAATGTAAACCCTCCATCCAATTTAGGTAGCCTTCTATCTCTGAGCACTTCAGGCCACTTCGACGAGTCATCCGCTCAAACGTCTAGAAAATCTCAAAAAACTAGAAAAAAGTCCCTGCCAGTCGCTTTAATGGTGAAAAGGGCCCTTAGCAATTCAATGCATCAAGGGAGCTCTGAGCACTTAGATAGTATACAACTGAGTTTCTTAGACAACGTAAAGCCTCCATCGGAAATGGAAAATATCGATATGGACGGAAGCATGATATCAGTATCGAGTATCGTATCGGAAGTTGCCGAATCGAAAGAGAAACAAACCCCGGTCGTATTCGATTTTAAGCAACCGGTACAAGATTTTCCACTTTGCACAACCTTCACTCACGTCTTCCACGATTTGGACAAAGTTAATCCACCATCTTTGTTAGATGAGATGGCAGAGTCTACTCTCGAATTAGAACCCACTACCGCCCACGAAATATACGACGACTGTATATCGAATACTTTAAACGTCATTACCGATATACCATCCGGATCTGAGAATTGTACTCCACTACCTTCAGACATTAGCAGCGTTGAATCGACACCGAAAAGACAACGCGACTCTAAATACTTAACTCCAAAAGAGAAACGAAATGCTGCAAAATATAGATATCAAACTTACACTATAACTGATACAGTATCAGAAAACGATGTCGTTTTGAAGGTGGAATCAGAAGGATTCATGACTTGGACCAAATCTGAAAGTGACAGATCCGATGACTATGTAACAGCTACGTCGGAACCTAAGTCTAAACGACGTGTCAGTGCTAAACAAAGAAGGCAAGAAGACAGAGCGAGGTATCAAACACAGACTGTCAACATTAATAACATATTGACATCGTCTCAGGAGACATCGTCCAAAGACCATCTCAACCCGCATATTGAAAGTCTAAAACAACGCTTAGCTGCCAAGAAAACATTAAAACAAAAGCGTATAGAAGACGCTGAGAGGTTTAGAACTAGAACACTAAGCGAAGACATTCCTCCATCGCCAACGTTCGTTACTAAGGACGCGAATTTCGAAAACGTCGAAACCACTACTGGTTATGATAGTCTGTCTTCTAATGAGTTAAATCATCAACAGCTGAACGATGATAGGCAAAGCGACGATGTTTTTAGAGATGTAGATAGTGGAAACAACGAAGATGACTTTGAACTGAATTCAACACAGTTGAAAACATACACGCAAAGCTTTAGGACCTACTTGCCAGTTATAGAAAGTCCGGCGGCGGTCGACATGTGTGTAGTGAATAATTTGAAAAATATCGAAATGACCGCGTCGTATCGGTGCAATTTACAAAATGACAAGAGCCAACGTCCTAGTAGCAGCGACTTTGCGAGCTATGAAGGTGACAGCAATTCGGAAGACAAAGCCCATTCAGAATCTGACTCAGAAACGCCATCGTCTAGACCAAAACCGAAAATAATAAAGCCGGAACGAAGAGACGAGAGCTTGGACTCTAATGAGTCAGGGGATAAAGATCACGATTCACTTAAAGCCGTGCGCGGCAGAAAGAAGGCTATGTATGTATCACCGTACAGGCGAAGTGTTCCCAGCCCTAAGAAAACTATAACGCCACCAGCGAAGACGCCAGCAAAAGCAGTCACGCCAAAAGTGTCAACACTTTCTCCAAAAGCTCAATCTAGTGCCAAAATATCAGCTCTACCTAATAGGTCACCGGCTGTGAAAGCCACAACTTCTCCTAAAAAGACTCCGCCAAACAAATCGCCTTCCAAAATAGCTCAAAAACCTATAAGTATTCCTCCCGCAGCAAGTAAACCGCTGCCGCTGGAGCGACAAGGAACGTTCACTAAGGAAGAGAGCTCTGTACCCGCAAAGGACTTGCCTGTACCAGATAAAAAGCCAACTGGTTCTCGACCGACAAGCTCTCCTACTAAAGTAGCCACGTCTCCTTCAAGGTTGCCACAATTTAACCGAAATCGTCCAACGACGAGCAAAGTTGCTAAGCCGAAACAAAGTACGGCACCAAAGCGTTCTTCAGAACCTATGATGAAAAACTCCCCCTCAAATCACAGTCTACAAAGTAACGATAGTGGAAAAACGATCATATTAGCTCGAGGATCGCGAGGAAGCACTTCCAGCGTGAACTCCATCACGTCCAAAACCAAAGACGTGGAAAGTAAAATAGCCAATCTATGGAAGAAGGTCGAGCAAACCAAAAAGTTGCCGGCGAGGAGTGATAAGAAAGTGTACATCGAGAGTGATAAGACGGAGACACCCAAGCTGATAAGGAGTTCGACGTTCGAGGGACAGCCCGCGGCGCAGGTGTCCACGGCGACTAAACAAAAGTCCGCGATCGGGATCCGAGTATCGCAAATACCTGCTTTGAAGCCCAAAGCAACCAGCAAAATATCCAATCCTCCAAATGTCAAGAAATCTACTAGAGGATTCCTTAGGAAAGGCGGGGGACAGGGAAATCCCGCCTCTTGAATCGCGTTAAATGACCCTGAAGAGTTTCCGTAACTAGCGGCCATAGCGGGATTCCATGCAATAATCAACAGACTAATCGATTTTCCAATTATTATTAATCTATTATGATGATTCGATTATAAATAATGTAGAATTTTTACAAACAAATTGATTGCGAGAACAAATAATCGATTAATGTTTTTGCATAATTGTAGAACTTACGTTTATGTATATTTCAAACTGAACGAATGCTGTTCTTTATTTTTACTATTTACATTATATGTTGCATTTATTTACTCTGAATGAAACTGTAGTTTAAGTGTAATTCGCGGTTAAAACGTCACAATTTTGTACCGACGCGGATAGCGAGCCTCTCTGTAGACGCGAAAATTATGTACAGCTTGGAAATATACGCCTTCCGAGTGTCCATCTTTGCAGCGTTAATGGGGATGGGACATCTTTGTAAATAATATCCTATAGCCTAGTTTAAGAACACCATACCGCATATTTGTATATTTCCATAATAATTGGTATTCTAGTTATTAAAAAAAATGTCACATCGCTTGAGTAAAAATGATGGCATAGTGTGGTTATGTCGTAACTTCTTACGTCTAGTCAGTTTTAACGTTTAGATAAGCAAAGTAGATTTGGCTTACGATTTTTATTGAGGGCTTCGCGTCAAATAACGCATAATTCCGATACATACATCCTGAAGCAAACTGGCTGTTCCATTTTATTTTCTAAATTGGAAGCGTAATAAAGTAAAAATGTTCGTAAACCTCCATTGACACGTAAGCATCTACGAATGAAGTCAATTGAACTGATGAACAATGTAAACCAGACTGAAGAAAATGTCGCTTTTAATATTTTTGGAGCTAATGAGTTTTTATTAAAAATTAAAAAAAAAATATAAAGAACATAAGTTCCATCATATACCTACATAATACTACATAATAAATGAAAAACTGAATGATTTTTTGTATTTAATTTATCTAAGCGATCGTCGATTCGTTTGCCCCTTAGGCGCAGTAGCAGCGTTCCCGAGGTATAGCAGTTCGAGTTCGTAGTAGCGTTGTGTCGTTCGGTTGTATCACGTAGAGTAGACGACGAGCCAGTTTTTAGCTAAATGATTATATTATGATTAGTTATAAGTTATTTGGTGGTAATAAATGGAACTTACCGCATTGTATGTTTTATTTTGATATCCTTAGCAAGTTAGTTTTTAGTAATTTTTTTTGTAATTATTACCTAGTTTTTGCATTTTATTGAGTAATTGTGGACGCTTTATAGTACGCATTACTGTGGTTTAAATATGTATTGACTGACTACTGACTATAGTTGGTCAGGTGGTCTGTGCATACTGTAGATAATTCATAAAAAAATTGATGACAAATTATATAGAAACTCAGAAAGTTTCGCCCATATTTTACTTTTTCTTAAATTACGCTGCTTAATATAATATTAAAGCAAAAAGCAGGGAACGGAGTGTCTTAAAATTAGGTAAATGTAGTTCTTGTGGTTTTCCCTACCTACCCTGCCATGTATGGGATAAAGTTTGAAGCTAAAAATATATATATATAATTCTCAAGATATCATCTAATATATTTAATAAAACAATAACTACATACATTGAAAATAAGATTTATTTTTGAAATATCACATAAAACATATTTTTATATTTACATGTAGATTTAAATTTTCATAGAGTAGCTACATCAATATTTTTACAATAATAGAATTTAGCATCTTTTAGATATTTACATAAATAAGCCTAGAACATCTAAGAGGTAAAGGTAAACACACTCATATTCAAATAATTGAAACGACAATTTTTTTATAACCATATAACACGCTCTGCTAACACCTACTAAGAATTTACACAAAAAATAAATATATCTCCATTGACTGTACTTAAAATAGAACTCATTAACTCTTATTTTACAACAGAATTGAAATTATCAATATTGATTTTACTAATATACTTAACATTATTATAATACAAAAAGAAAATAACAACATAAAAGAGATCATATATTATTAGAACACTAATCCAATACAATAGGTGAAATAAGTCTATATGTAATAGCTGACCAATTAAGCTACTATACTTTGTCTAGTAAATTACTTAACATTTTAAAGATAAAATAATAATGGAAGCACAAAATAGATAGCCATCCATTTGGCACTAGGTTTATTAAAAAATATTTGATTATTAGAAAATTTAACAACATTTAGAGTTAATTCATTCATAATACTAAAAAAATAAGTTAGTAATAACTCCAGCTGCCACAGTTAAACGAAACTAAAAACCCCTTAAAACGGAAATAAAAGAACCTAGTACCCAACAGTCGGGTCTAAAATATACAACCATAAGGTTTAGTCAAATGAAGCATATTATTATTTAATAATATATTTAGTAACACGAGTACAACCATTAATTTTTATGTGCAAGATGTAAATAAATTTAGCAAAATTTACAAAAAAATCACTTTTAAAAATAATTATTTTGTTAAGACTTTTAAAATTAGTTCCAGAACATAGTAAATCTCTGCGTAGAATTCAATACTTTAATTGTACACCATTTCTATCTTAAGTAAAACAGCTTTAAATCCAAAATGTACCAAAGTGACATCGCAAAGAACAATATTTGCAGTTATTTATATATTAACATATGCCGTTTTCACTATAAGACCATATTTAAACCTAGAATACATTCTTGTTATTCTAGGTATAATACAATAGTAAAAACAATATATATATACATTATTATGTATTTAACTGAGAAGGCAGAAGCACAGAACGTTGTGTTCATACTCTAAATTCTCCACATTACGCTCAAATGCTATTTAACATTGTACTTTGAATATATTTTTTACATTTAAAGGAGTATATTTTAAAGTTTTATTCACATATACGTATATATTTTTAACTGAATATAATTAAGTATTATTTTTTTATAGCTTCACGCTTTACCCCGCTCATAGCAGAGTAGGCAGAGGGAACTACAGGAACCGTGGGGACCTAGTGTTAAAACACTCCGTTCCCCACTTTCCGCTATTTTGGATGCATTGCGTGGTGAGGAAAAAAGGAAAAATCCATCTTTCCCAATTGGGAATCCAACCCAAAAACCGACGCAACGTATTATTTTCTAATTAGTATTATTCCTTGTAATTTATAACACGCTCCATTTCTTGCAAATGGAGCAAAATAACAAATTAATAGTCGTCTTGTCACACAGGCACAGTGTCTGCCTGTAAACGCGACACTTTTTAGGTTCGATTCCCAATCGTGGAGAATATTTATTTTCGAGGTTCGCCACTAAACACGCAACAGCTCGAAAGGTGAAAAGAGAAGAGCGTAGTGTCTGAACACTAGGTTCTTTTATTTATCTGGCTATATGCGAAATATAGCATGAAGCTAAAAAAACTATTCAGAGAGAAAAAAAACAACATTTACCACATACGTACATACAAAGTCATAACAGGGTAATGAAGTAAAAGAAGTTCTAACAAAGTCCACTATAAAATAGCGTCTTTAAGAAGATAAACTACTAAAGACCTCAGTCTCAAGCAATATTACATATACAAATAATTAAAATGAATATCTATATAGACAGTATATTATATTCCATATATGTACATATTGAGGACCGTCGTGGCGCAGAGGCGTAAGCGTCTGCCTGTAAACGCCACGGTTTGAGGGTTCGATTACTACTCGGGAAATATGAATTTTTCTATTTCCGTTTTCTTCGCTCAGCATGCAATGCCTCGAAAAAGGCGGAAATCGAGGACGGAAAAAGCAGGGACTAAGCAACGGTGTGTCTTAAGACTAGGTTCATTTGACTCCTGCAGTTTCCTCTGCCTACCCTGTAATATGCGGGATAAAGCGTGAAGCTACAAAAATTATATATATATATATATATATATATATATATATATATATATATATATATATATATATATATATATATATATATATATATATATATATATATATATATATATATATATATATATATATATATATATATATATATATATATATATATATATATATATATATATATATATATATATGTACATAAGTGAATAAATTAAAAAGTAAGTTTTTTTGTCTTTTAGGTAATAACTACGTATATTATACATTACACTATATAACCAAACTTTTTTTCGCACTTTAAAAATTACTAGTACATATTCTGTTTGTCAAACAAAAAGTATATTAATAAAATTATTCTTAATTCTGACTAACACTTGAACTTCATAAACATTAACCATTTAAATAAAATATTAAACCGAATAATGCATCGAAGTCGCACACACATCTCATAATCATACTTAATAGTAGGGATTTATCAGCACTAGTTTTAAAAGATTATTTTAAATTAAACCAAAAAAAATATAAAAATACAGATTATTGTTAAATTTCTTTGATTTATTTTAAAATGGGGATTTTATCATGTCTTTTAGAAACCCATACCTTTTTAGTAACATAACACTATATTGGCGTAACCTACTATATATAATATATATAAATCTTCACACTGTCAAGACATTACATATTTCGTGGCGGAACTCAACGCCGCCTTTACCTAAGTCTGAAAATGTGAGCTTTAAATCAAATAAATAAATATTTATAATTGAATTAACAAACTTAATTAATTAATTTATTTATGACGAAGCATCATCATCGCTTGCTTCTGGCGTGGAGTCCATCGGGCTTGTGAATGTCGCGAGCACCTCGAAGTGCATTTGCAGAGAGTGCGGAGAGCCCGGCGGAGAGTGCAGGTGTCTACTTACCTGTGGCGTTCAACGACGTGTTGTCATTTATTTTAACATCTACTAATACAAATTAGCACGCAACTAGCATTTTTAATAATAACTGAAAATATATTAAACTTTAATCTGTAATAATTATACTTAGTGTAATTTAATACTTTTATTTAAATTAAAATACATATTAATTGAAGTTTATCTTTTGTGTCACTTGACTTTATGTATAGTATATCAAACCAAAAAATCTTTTTACGGAAGCGAGATTGACGTAATAATTTTTAATTTCCCGCCATTACGCCCGACCACAGGTTCAAAATAAATAGCGCTTTTACATTATCTTTATATTTCAATACAACTTACCCGTTTAATAAATGAAATTAAGAAATTTTTGTTTCTTATTAAAATTACTTTTATTTGCTTCACAGAAAAAGAAACTCTAATTAATGGCAAGATTAATAAACGTTTTAGGTATGTTATAGGGAAAGACATTCATTTTTCCTAGCTTACTGCACATATAAATGCTTACCTTAGCTCCAAGTTTCTTCAATAAACTAGTAAACGCCTTCTCCTCGCGTCCGATCCAGGGCCGGCCCTCGTCTTGCACTTGGTACGGACTTACGTGTATGAAGATGTTTACATCTAAAATAAAAAAAGATGTTAAACTTATTATTATATATTTAAATAATGTCATCAATTTTTCTTCTTTTCGCAGTCACATTGATTATTGATTTCAATTGTATTTTATAAACGTTATAAATTTTTGAGATTATTAAATTATTGTTTCCGAAATGTACAGCCGGAGAAAGACATTGCGCATTAACGACCAACAGGTTAATTTTTAAGCAGTCAAATATTCACTATCAATGGATATTTCCTTGTATCGTACTTCTGAATATATATATATATATATATATATATATATATATATATATATATATATATATATATATATATATATATATATATATATATATATATATATATATATATATATATGTATATAGTATATAATATGAACCACGCTCTGCTACCAGAAAATGTATATAGTAGTATATAATGAATATAATGAACTGCGTTCTGCTACCAAAAAATATATATTGAATAGTGGGTAGGGGTCAGCAATTGTGGAAGCGTGCTGAAGTGGAGGTTATTTATTAATTATTTACTTTATAGTCGGTTTTAGGATAATAGAAATTGTACAGTACCTTATCTTCATGATTCACAACACAAACACTGATTGTTCCCGGCCGGCATGGAATGTCTCACTTGAGTCTTCTTCACTAGGGGTTACTTGCACTATTATCCTTTGTAGGTTTGTCTTTGTCAGGTTCAATATCAAGAGGGAATACACAAAAGGGAAATCAAATAAGGCTGAGGGAGGGAAAATCACACCGCTAATTAATATTAGATTCAGGAAGGACGTGCGCTCGCGTCGGCCGTCTCACGTGCCCCTTTTGCTACTTCTCGACAACTACTTACGACAGCTACTACCGACCGCTCGCGCGGGGGTCATCGCAGGGGGCGGCGCAAATATGAATAAACATAGCCCCCGCCCTAAACATCTAATGTTTACGAGAAAATGGGAAAAACTAACTAATAGGTAGACGAACTAATTTGGTTAAGGCTCTCTTTAGGATACCTGTCGATGTCTTAACATCGACTACACGCACAACACTATCTTTACCAGGATAAATTTGGGAAATGCGACCACGTCGCCACTGTAAAGGGGGTAAATCCACAAAAAAAAAAAAAAAAAAAAAAAAAAATGACCAGGCGTCAAAACTTCTAGATCGTTAGGGTCATTAGATAAGGGACATAACGGTCGGGAATTTAATACCGCTTCAATTTTAGCAAAAATTGTAAGTTAATTCCTCGAATGTTAAAGGAGTTTCATAAACGACCACCGACTCTGTTGATTCCTTTCTTGTCAAGAAAGAGTGAGAGTCGTCTTAGGGAAGACCGCAAGGAAACGCAGAGGAGGGAAGAAGGCGGAGGGAGGTTGTACTTTTAAAAAATATCTCACACACGTTATCTAAGGGGTAAGCAATCATGGTTTGAGGGGTCTCTTCAACCTTCCAGAATTTCTCGATGAGACAGGTAAGGATATTCCAGTCATGGGGGGCACTAATTCACCATAATCGACAGCGACTGGACCACAAACAATATAACCAAAAATTGTAGATAAAGCAGTAAGGCCGTTAAAGTTAAATATTTTATCTTGTAATAAAAGCGCGCCGAACACGTCAGCACCCAATAGTATATCTATCGGGCCAGGCTTATTATAGGTAGGGTCAGCAAGGGAAAAATCACTACTAGGAAAAAACACAGACTCAGGGAACTCAAACTCAGGATGCGTACCGGCAATCACATCTATAACCATAGCAGAGGTTGACACCTCAGGGAAGGAATTATACAAAGGTTTAAAACACAGGGAAATAGAACCACGGGAAACCACTAAAGGAATGTTACCTATGCCACGTACAGGGGCACAGGAGGGGGAGATGGTCAAATTGAGGTAATTAACAACAAGATCGGTTGTAATGAGGCAACCCTGGGCACCGGTATCACATAAGGCACGCGCTTCAATAAAATAGCCACTAGCAGTTTTAACGTGTAATTTAACAGTAGGCAATAATATAAGGGAATTGGGTGAGATATTAAGGCAAGGGGAAGGGGGAGTAATACAAGTATCTAGCTATGTGGGTCTATCTTCTCTATTATAGGAATTATCACGATATCTTATAATATTTTCAACCTGTCTATTATTTTGAACCTGTCTAGGTTGGGGCGGAGCATTTTCTCTGGGGGGAGAAGCTCTCTGGGAATGTCGTTGGGGGGAGCGCTGGAGTTGCGAAGGGGAATATTTCTTATGCTGGCCCCCGCCCATATGGGGACCGCGGGTAGAAGCAGGACGGGTACGCGGATAATTGCGTTTATTAAATTTGGAATTATAATTATAATTGCGATTGGATGAGGTGGGATACATTGGGTTACGGGAATCATTAAAACATAGCATAGTATGATGGGATGAGCGACCGCAGGTTGAACATTTGTAGTCCCGCTTGCACATAAGAATTGATTGTTTGTCCAAACACCTATAACATAACCGGGAATGTTTTACAAATCCCGATCTCTCTCTAGGATTCATAGCTCTAAATTCGGGACATTCACGGAGGTAATGGGAAGAGGAAGCACACAGGTAACATTTTTTACTATTATTTATTACAGGTAACATTTTTGTCTATTATTTAACATAGGGGAGGGAGGAGCCGCAAAGTAAGTATGTTTAGGTACAGTACTTTTAAATTTCGTCAGGTTAGAATCTACAAGGGAGGTGTTGCCAACGTTGTCATGGTGACGACATTCGTCTTCCAAAAAGGTAGTAAGATTTTTAAAGGTAGGTAATTCATCAGCGTCACCGCCATAACAACGCTCAAAACGGGATTTCAAATCAGAGGGAAGCTTAGTCAAACATATATGTACTAACATATAAGACCATGAGGAGACGGGTAACTCTAAACGTTCTAAACAGCGATAGGCAGTTAACAAGGGGTTCAAAAAGGCCGCGCGCAAACCTGTAAATTTATTCGAAATCTCCGGCAGGGTAAGTATCTGGGTTATGTAGGTATCAGCAAGAACCCGTGTATTGTGATACCGCTGTTTCAACAACTCACGAGCAACTTCATAGTTGCCTTCTTCAATTTTTAAATGTAGCAACAACCGCTTAGGTTCATCTGCCAAGGATCCAACCAAGTACTGTAATTTCATTGTGGGGGTTAAGTGGTGTTGGGAATCTACTACACTGTCAAACTGATCAATAAAACTTATCCAGGAGTCAGGGCGTCCATCAAACTTAGGGATAGGTAAATCAGGTAATCTATTATAAGGAGGTCGCTCGGTAATATTTTTACTACTCATTCTTACGGGTGTACTGGCCATGACAGGATCAACTACGGGAGCAGGTGGGCACAACTCTAACTGACGCACCCGGAGGTCGTCTATCTTCTTATATACTAAACGCACTTCTTTTTTTATATAATTAAGTTCTTGGGAATCGATAGCCGGGTCTAACCCACCCAGGAGCACTGAGGACGCGTTTACAAATAAATTACAATGAGAATCTAAATCCTTGAACCTAACTAATAATCTAGGTATTTCAGAAGTGCCAAGAAGTTCCGAGGTATCGGCAATCCAATCGGAAACAAAGCGTACCACACCTATATTTTTTCTATATTCTGCGCTTTCCGTATATATTGAACATTTTACTGTTTCATCATGAGTAGCCATTTTAAATTATCAAGTAAACTAATAACTGAACTAAAATATTAAAAATTAATAAACGCGTAATAAACAATGAACCCACTACCAACGGGCGAGATCAGAAATCAAGTAAACAAATAACTCAACTAAAATATTAAAAAAATAATAAACTCGTAATAAACAATGAACCCACTACCAACGGGCGAAATCAGAAATCAAGTAAACAAATAACTCAACTAAAATATTAAAAAAAATAATAAACTCGTAATAAACAATGAATCCACAACAACTGGCGAGATAAGAAACCAGTTACGGTCAAGTTCAGGGACGCGTCGCATCTACATATATCGCAATACAACAAAATAATATGATATACAATATGACTACAATTAAGGCTTAAGCTTCATTTAAATAAAAATAAAAAAAAAAGGGTGACAATAAAAGTGTAGGGATAATATTTTAAAGTAAGTTAGTTTTTTAAGGAAATTATATTAAAATATTTTAACTAACTTCAATTATAATTTAAAACGGGATAGGTAATAACGTATAGGCGTAATATTATAAAATATATGTAACCATATTATGTGTATTTATTATATTTTATATTTAATATATAAAATTATATTCAATATTTATTTATATATTTTACACATTATGCATTCACCCTACACAATTATATATTCAATATTATATGTATAAAAATTTCATATAATATTATTTATAATAAAATATAATTCACGAGCATACTCGAATGAAACGCGTAGTATGCGGCAAGGCGAGCGCGCGACGATATGATTCTACCCACGACTGCGTTATATTTTAAACAACTCGATGCGAACACGTTTTAAAAGTTTAGGAAATCAAATTATATTGTAATTATGCGTTAGGTACCAAATTAAAAGCCAAAATACCAAAACGGGAAAATAACACTGTAATGAAAGGGACTCAGGGGCATGAACTACGCTATAATCAGGGGGACTCAGAGGGATGAAACTACGCTATAATTAAGGGGGCCCAGAGGGATGAAAACCACGCTCTGCTACCAGAAAATGTATATAGTATATAATATGAACCACGCTCTGCTACCAGAAAATGTATATAGTAGTATATAATGAATATAATGAACTGCGTTCTGCTACCAAAAAATATATATTGAATAGTGGGTAGGGGTCAGCAATTGTGGAAGCGTGCTGAAGTGGAGGTTATTTATTAATTATTTACTTTATAGTCGGTTTTAGGATAATAGAAATTGTACAGTACCTTATCTTCATGATTCACAACACAAACACTGATTGTTCCCGGCCGGCATGGAATGTCTCACTTGAGTCTTCTTCACTAGGGGTTACTTGCACTATTATCCTTTGTAGGTTTGTCTTTGTCAGGTTCAATATCAAGAGGGAATACACAAAAGGGAAATCAAATAAGGCTGAGGGAGGGAAAATCACACCGCTAATTAATATTAGATTCAGGAAGGACGTGCGCTCGCGTCGGCCGTCTCACGTGCCCCTTTTGCTACTTCTCGACAACTACTTACGACAGCTACTACCGACCGCTCGCGCGGGTGTCATCGCAGGGGGCGGCGCAAATATGAATAAACATAGCCCCCGCCCTAAACATCTAATGTTTACGAGAAAATGGGAAAAACTAACTAATAGGTAGACGAACTAATTTGGTTAAGGCTCTCTTTAGGATACCTGTCGATGTCTTAACATCGACTACACGCACAACACTATCTTTACCAGGATAAATTTGGGAAATGCGACCACGTCGCCACTGTAAAGGGGGTAAATCCACAAAAAAAAAAAAAAAAAAAAAAAAAAATGACCAGGCGTCAAAACTTCTAGATCGTTAGGGTCATTAGATAAGGGACATAACGGTCGGGAATTTAATACCGCTTCAATTTTAGCAAAAATTGTAAGTTAATTCCTCGAATGTTAAAGGAGTTTCATAAACGACCACCGACTCTGTTGATTCCTTTCTTGTCAAGAAAGAGTGAGAGTCGTCTTAGGGAAGACCGCAAGGAAACGCAGAGGAGGGAAGAAGGCGGAGGGAGGTTGTACTTTTAAAAAATATCTCACACACGTTATCTAAGGGGTAAGCAATCATGGTTTGAGGGGTCTCTTCAACCTTCCAGAATTTCTCGATGAGACAGGTAAGGATATTCCAGTCATGGGGGGCACTAATTCACCATAATCGACAGCGACTGGACCACAAACAATATAACCAAAAATTGTAGATAAAGCAGTAAGGCCGTTAAAGTTAAATATTTTATCTTGTAATAAAAGCGCGCCGAACACGTCAGCACCCAATAGTATATCTATCGGGCCAGGCTTATTATAGGTAGGGTCAGCAAGGGAAAAATCACTACTAGGAAAAAACACAGACTCAGGGAACTCAAACTCAGGATGCGTACCGGCAATCACATCTATAACCATAGCAGAGGTTGACACCTCAGGGAAGGAATTATACAAAGGTTTAAAACACAGGGAAATAGAACCACGGGAAACCACTAAAGGAATATTACCTATGCCACGTACAGGGGCACAGGAGGGGGAGATGGTCAAATTGAGGTAATTAACAACAAGATCGGTTGTAATGAGGCAACCCTGGGCACCGGTATCACATAAGGCACGCGCTTCAATAAAATAGCCACTAGCAGTTTTAACGTGTAATTTAACAGTAGGCAATAATATAAGGGAATTGGGTGAGATATTAAGGCAAGGGGAAGGGGGAGTAATACAAGTATCTAGCTATGTGGGTCTATCTTCTCTATTATAGGAATTATCACGATATCTTATAATATTTTCAACCTGTCTATTATTTTGAACCTGTCTAGGTTGGGGCGGAGCATTTTCTCTGGGGGGAGAAGCTCTCTGGGAATGTCGTTGGGGGGAGCGCTGGAGTTGCGAAGGGGAATATTTCTTATGCTGGCCCCCGCCCATATGGGGACCGCGGGTAGAAGCAGGACAGGTACGCGGATAATTGCGTTTATTAAATTTGGAATTATAATTATACTTACGATTGGATGAGGTGGGATACATTGGGTTACGGGAATCATTAAAACATAGCATAGTGTGATGGGATGAGCGACCGCAGGTTGAACATTTGTAGTCCCGCTTGCACATAAGAATTGAATGTTTGTCCAAACACCTATAACATAACCGGGAATGTTTTACAAATCCCGATCTTTCTCTAGGATTCATAGCTCTAAATTCGGGACATTCACGGAGGTAATGGGAAGAGGAAGCACACAGGTAACATTTTTTACTATTATTTATTACAGGTAACATTTTTTGTCTATTATTTAACATAGGGGAGGGAGGAGCCGCAAAGTAAGTATGTTTAGGTATAGTACTTTTAAATTTCGTCAGGTTAGAATCTACAAGGGAGGTGTTGCCAACGTTGTCATGGTGACGACATTCGTCTTCCAAAAAGGTAATAAGATTTTTAAAGGTAGGTAATTCATTAGCGTCACCGCCATAACAACGCTCAAAACGGGATTTCAAATCAGAGGGAAGCTTAGTCAAACATATATGTACTAACATATAAGACCATGAGGAGACGGGTAACTCTAAACGTTCTAAACAGCGATAGGCAGTTAACAAGGGGTTCAAAAAGGCCGCGCGCAAACCTGTAAATTTATTCGAAATCTCCGGCAGGGTAAGTATCTGGGTTATGTAGGTATCAGCAAGAACCCGTGTATTGTGATACCGCTGTTTCAACAACTCACGAGCAACTTCATAGTTGCCTTCTTCAATTTTTAAATGTAGCAACAACCGCTTAGGTTCATCTGCCAAGGATCCAACCAAGTACTGTAATTTCATTGTGGGGGTTAAGTGGTGTTGGGAATCTACTACACTGTCAAACTGATCAATAAAACTTATCCAGGAGTCAGGGCGTCCATCAAACTTAGGGATAGGTAAATCAGGTAATCTATTATAAGGAGGTCGCTCGGTAATATTTTTACTACTCATTCTTACGGGTGTACTGGCCATGACAGGATCAACTACGGGAGCAGGTGGGCACAACTCTAACTGACGCACCCGGAGGTCGTCTATCTTCTTATATACTAAACGCACTTCTTTTTTTATATAATTAAGTTCTTGGGAATCGATAGCCGGGTCTAACCCACCCAGGAGCACTGAGGACGCGTTTACAAATAAATTACAATGAGAATCTAAATCCTTGAACCTAACTAATAATCTAGGTATTTCAGAAGTGCCAAGAAGTTCCGAGGTATCGGCAATCCAATCGGAAACAAAGCGTACCACACCTATATTTTTTCTATATTCTGCGCTTTCCGTATATATTGAACATTTTACTGTTTCATCATGAGTAGCCATTTTAAATTATCAAGTAAACTAATAACTGAACTAAAATATTAAAAATTAATAAACGCGTAATAAACAATGAACCCACTACCAACGGGCGAGATCAGAAATCAAGTAAACAAATAACTCAACTAAAATATTAAAAAAATAATAAACTCGTAATAAACAATGAACCCACTACCAACGGGCGAAATCAGAAATCAAGTAAACAAATAACTCAACTAAAATATTAAAAAAAATAATAAACTCGTAATAAACAATGAATCCACAACAACTGGCGAGATAAGAAACCAGTTACGGTCAAGTTCAGGGACGCGTCGCATCTACATATATCGCAATACAACAAAATAATATGATATACAATATGACTACAATTAAGGCTTAAGCTTCATTTAAATAAAAATAAAAAAAAAAGGGTGACAATAAAAGTGTAGGGATAATATTTTAAAGTAAGTTAGTTTTTTAAGGAAATTATATTAAAATATTTTAACTAACTTCAATTATAATTTAAAACGGGATAGGTAATAACGTATAGGCGTAATATTATAAAATATATGTAACCATATTATGTGTATTTATTATATTTTATATTTAATATATAAAATTATATTCAATATTTATTTATATATTTTACACATTATGCATTCACCCTACACAATTATATATTCAATATTATATGTATAAAAATTTCATATAATATTATTTATAATAAAATATAATTCACGAGCATACTCGAATGAAACGCGTAGTATGCGGCAAGGCGAGCGCGCGACGATATGATTCTACCCACGACTGCGTTATATTTTAAACAACTCGATGCGAACACGTTTTAAAAGTTTAGGAAATCAAATTATATTGTAATTATGCGTTAGGTACCAAATTAAAAGCCAAAATACCAAAACGGGAAAATAACACTGTAATGAAAGGGACTCAGGGGCATGAACTACGCTATAATCAGGGGGACTCAGAGGGATGAAACTACGCTATAATTAAGGGGGCCCAGAGGGATGAAAACCACGCTCTGCTACCAGAAAATGTATATAGTATATAATATGAACCACGCTCTGCTACCAGAAAATGTATATAGTAGTATATAATGAATATAATGAACTGCGTTCTGCTACCAAAAAATATATATTGAATAGTGGGTAGGGGTCAGCAATTGTGGAAGCGTGCTGAAGTGGAGGTTATTTATTAATTATTTACTTTATAGTCGGTTTTAGGATAATAGAAATTGTACAGTACCTTATCTTCATGATTCACAACACAAACACTGATTGTTCCCGGCCGGCATGGAATGTCTCACTTGAGTCTTCTTCACTAGGGGTTACTTGCACTATTATCCTTTGTAGGTTTGTCTTTGTCAGGTTCAATATCAAGAGGGAATACACAAAAGGGAAATCAAATAAGGCTGAGGGAGGGAAAATCACACCGCTAATTAATATTAGATTCAGGAAGGACGTGCGCTCGCGTCGGCCGTCTCACGTGCCCCTTTTGCTACTTCTCGACAACTACTTACGACAGCTACTACCGACCGCTCGCGCGGGGGTCATCGCAGGGGGCGGCGCAAATATGAATAAACATAGCCCCCGCCCTAAACATCTAATGTTTACGAGAAAATGGGAAAAACTAACTAATAGGTAGACGAACTAATTTGGTTAAGGCTCTCTTTAGGATACCTGTCGATGTCTTAACATCGACTACACGCACAACACTATCTTTACCAGGATAAATTTGGGAAATGCGACCACGTCGCCACTGTAAAGGGGGTAAATCCACAAAAAAAAAAAAAAAAAAAAAAAAAAATGACCAGGCGTCAAAACTTCTAGATCGTTAGGGTCATTAGATAAGGGACATAACGGTCGGGAATTTAATACCGCTTCAATTTTAGCAAAAATTGTAAGTTAATTCCTCGAATGTTAAAGGAGTTTCATAAACGACCACCGACTCTGTTGATTCCTTTCTTGTCAAGAAAGAGTGAGAGTCGTCTTAGGGAAGACCGCAAGGAAACGCAGAGGAGGGAAGAAGGCGGAGGGAGGTTGTACTTTTAAAAAATATCTCACACACGTTATCTAAGGGGTAAGCAATCATGGTTTGAGGGGTCTCTTCAACCTTCCAGAATTTCTCGATGAGACAGGTAAGGATATTCCAGTCATGGGGGGCACTAATTCACCATAATCGACAGCGACTGGACCACAAACAATATAACCAAAAATTGTAGATAAAGCAGTAAGGCCGTTAAAGTTAAATATTTTATCTTGTAATAAAAGCGCGCCGAACACGTCAGCACCCAATAGTATATCTATCGGGCCAGGCTTATTATAGGTAGGGTCAGCAAGGGAAAAATCACTACTAGGAAAAAACACAGACTCAGGGAACTCAAACTCAGGATGCGTACCGGCAATCACATCTATAACCATAGCAGAGGTTGACACCTCAGGGAAGGAATTATACAAAGGTTTAAAACACAGGGAAATAGAACCACGGGAAACCACTAAAGGAATATTACCTATGCCACGTACTGGGGCACAGGAGGGGGAGATGGTCAAATTGAGGTAATTAACAACAAGATCGGTTGTAATGAGGCAACCCTGGGCACCGGTATCACATAAGGCACGCGCTTCAATAAAATAGCCACTAGCAGTTTTAACGTGTAATTTAACAGTAGGCAATAATATAAGGGAATTGGGTGAGATATTAAGGCAAGGGGAAGGGGGAGTAATACAAGTATCTAGCTATGTGGGTCTATCTTCTCTATTATAGGAATTATCACGATATCTTATAATATTTTCAACCTGTCTATTATTTTGAACCTGTCTAGGTTGGGGCGGAGCTTTTTCTCTGGGGGGAGAAGCTCTCTGGGAATGTCGTTGGGGGGAGCGCTGGAGTTGCGAAGGGGAATATTTCTTATGCTGGCCCCCGCCCATATGGGGACCGCGGGTAGAAGAAGGACAGGTACGCGGATAATTGCGTTTATTAAATTTGGAATTATAATTATACTTACGATTGGATGAGGTGGGATACATTGGGTTACGGGAATCATTAAAACATAGCATAGTGTGATGGGATGAGCGACCGCAGGTTGAACATTTGTAGTCCCGCTTGCACATAAGAATTGAATGTTTGTCCAAACACCTATAACATAACCGGGAATGTTTTACAAATCCCGATCTTTCTCTAGGATTCATAGCTCTAAATTCGGGACATTCACGGAGGTAATGGGAAGAGGAAGCACACAGGTAACATTTTTTACTATTATTTATTACAGGTAACATTTTTTGTCTATTATTTAACATAGGGGAGGGAGGAGCCGCAAAGTAAGTATGTTTAGGTATAGTACTTTTAAATTTCGTCAGGTTAGAATCTACAAGGGAGGTGTTGCCAACGTTGTCATGGTGACGACATTCGTCTTCCAAAAAGGTAATAAGATTTTTAAAGGTAGGTAATTCATTAGCGTCACCGCCATAACAACGCTCAAAACGGGATTTCAAATCAGAGGGAAGCTTAGTCAAACATATATGTACTAACATATAAGACCATGAGGAGACGGGTAACTCTAAACGTTCTAAACAGCGATAGGCAGTTAACAAGGGGTTCAAAAAGGCCGCGCGCAAACCTGTAAATTTATTCGAAATCTCCGGCAGGGTAAGTATCTGGGTTATGTAGGTATCAGCAAGAACCCGTGTATTGTGATACCGCTGTTTCAACAACTCACGAGCAACTTCATAGTTGCCTTCTTCAATTTTTAAATGTAGCAACAACCGCTTAGGTTCATCTGCCAAGGATCCAACCAAGTACTGTAATTTCATTGTGGGGGTTAAGTGGTGTTGGGAATCTACTACACTGTCAAACTGATCAATAAAACTTATCCAGGAGTCAGGGCGTCCATCAAACTTAGGGATAGGTAAATCAGGTAATCTATTATAAGGAGGTCGCTCGGTAATATTTTTACTACTCATTCTTACGGGTGTACTGGCCATGACAGGATCAACTACGGGAGCAGGTGGGCACAACTCTAACTGACGCACCCGGAGGTCGTCTATCTTCTTATATACTAAACGCACTTCTTTTTTTATATAATTAAGTTCTTGGGAATCGATAGCCGGGTCTAACCCACCCAGGAGCACTGAGGACGCGTTTACAAATAAATTACAATGAGAATCTAAATCCTTGAACCTAACTAATAATCTAGGTATTTCAGAAGTGCCAAGAAGTTCCGAGGTATCGGCAATCCAATCGGAAACAAAGCGTACCACACCTATATTTTTTCTATATTCTGCGCTTTCCGTATATATTGAACATTTTACTGTTTCATCATGAGTAGCCATTTTAAATTATCAAGTAAACTAATAACTGAACTAAAATATTAAAAATTAATAAACGCGTAATAAACAATGAACCCACTACCAACGGGCGAGATCAGAAATCAAGTAAACAAATAACTCAACTAAAATATTAAAAAAATAATAAACTCGTAATAAACAATGAACCCACTACCAACGGGCGAAATCAGAAATCAAGTAAACAAATAACTCAACTAAAATATTAAAAAAAATAATAAACTCGTAATAAACAATGAATCCACAACAACTGGCGAGATAAGAAACCAGTTACGGTCAAGTTCAGGGACGCGTCGCATCTACATATATCGCAATACAACAAAATAATATGATATACAATATGACTACAATTAAGGCTTAAGCTTCATTTAAATAAAAATAAAAAAAAAAGGGTGACAATAAAAGTGTAGGGATAATATTTTAAAGTAAGTTAGTTTTTTAAGGAAATTATATTAAAATATTTTAACTAACTTCAATTATAATTTAAAACGGGATAGGTAATAACGTATAGGCGTAATATTATAAAATATATGTAACCATATTATGTGTATTTATTATATTTTATATTTAATATATAAAATTATATTCAATATTTATTTATATATTTTACACATTATGCATTCACCCTACACAATTATATATTCAATATTATATGTATAAAAATTTCATATAATATTATTTATAATAAAATATAATTCACGAGCATACTCGAATGAAACGCGTAGTATGCGGCAAGGCGAGCGCGCGACGATATGATTCTACCCACGACTGCGTTATATTTTAAACAACTCGATGCGAACACGTTTTAAAAGTTTAGGAAATCAAATTATATTGTAATTATGCGTTAGGTACCAAATTAAAAGCCAAAATACCAAAACGGGAAAATAACACTGTAATGAAAGGGACTCAGGGGCATGAACTACGCTATAATCAGGGGGACTCAGAGGGATGAAACTACGCTATAATTAAGGGGGCCCAGAGGGATGAAAACCACGCTCTGCTACCAGAAAATGTATATAGTATATAATATGAACCACGCTCTGCTACCAGAAAATGTATATAGTAGTATATAATGAATATAATGAACTGCGTTCTGCTACCAAAAAATATATATTGAATAGTGGGTAGGGGTCAGCAATTGTGGAAGCGTGCTGAAGTGGAGGTTATTTATTAATTATTTACTTTATAGTCGGTTTTAGGATAATAGAAATTGTACAGTACCTTATCTTCATGATTCACAACACAAACACTGATTGTTCCCGGCCGGCATGGAATGTCTCACTTGAGTCTTCTTCACTAGGGGTTACTTGCACTATTATCCTTTGTAGGTTTGTCTTTGTCAGGTTCAATATCAAGAGGGAATACACAAAAGGGAAATCAAATAAGGCTGAGGGAGGGAAAATCACACCGCTAATTAATATTAGATTCAGGAAGGACGTGCGCTCGCGTCGGCCGTCTCACGTGCCCCTTTTGCTACTTCTCGACAACTACTTACGACAGCTACTACCGACCGCTCGCGCGGGGGTCATCGCAGGGGGCGGCGCAAATATGAATAAACATAGCCCCCGCCCTAAACATCTAATGTTTACGAGAAAATGGGAAAAACTAACTAATAGGTAGACGAACTAATTTGGTTAAGGCTCTCTTTAGGATACCTGTCGATGTCTTAACATCGACTACACGCACAACACTATCTTTACCAGGATAAATTTGGGAAATGCGACCACGTCGCCACTGTAAAGGGGGTAAATCCACAAAAAAAAAAAAAAAAAAAAAAAAAATGACCAGGCGTCAAAACTTCTAGATCGTTAGGGTCATTAGATAAGGGACATAACGGTCGGGAATTTAATACCGCTTCAATTTTAGCAAAAATTGTAAGTTAATTCCTCGAATGTTAAAGGAGTTTCATAAACGACCACCGACTCTGTTGATTCCTTTCTTGTCAAGAAAGAGTGAGAGTCGTCTTAGGGAAGACCGCAAGGAAACGCAGAGGAGGGAAGAAGGCGGAGGGAGGTTGTACTTTTAAAAAATATCTCACACACGTTATCTAAGGGGTAAGCAATCATGGTTTGAGGGGTCTCTTCAACCTTCCAGAATTTCTCGATGAGACAGGTAAGGATATTCCAGTCATGGGGGGCACTAATTCACCATAATCGACAGCGACTGGACCACAAACAATATAACCAAAAATTGTAGATAAAGCAGTAAGGCCGTTAAAGTTAAATATTTTATCTTGTAATAAAAGCGCGCCGAACACGTCAGCACCCAATAGTATATCTATCGGGCCAGGCTTATTATAGGTAGGGTCAGCAAGGGAAAAATCACTACTAGGAAAAAACACAGACTCAGGGAACTCAAACTCAGGATGCGTACCGGCAATCACATCTATAACCATAGCAGAGGTTGACACCTCAGGGAAGGAATTATACAAAGGTTTAAAACACAGGGAAATAGAACCACGGGAAACCACTAAAGGAATATTACCTATGCCACGTACAGGGGCACAGGAGGGGGAGATGGTCAAATTGAGGTAATTAACAACAAGATCGGTTGTAATAGGGAAC
>JAZFAU010000990.1:0-29791 GCA_037178615.1 Dione vanillae
AAAGGAGGCTCCAATCACTATCTGATTGTAAGAACTTGTTTAAATAAATGATTATTATTATTATATTATTATTATTATTACCCGGGCGGTCAGCCCAGCCGATTGAGACCCTCGGTAAACCGGGGGAGGCTCAGCTTAAGCGACCAGCGACCGTGGTAGCAGCTCAGGAGTCAGGAGGAGAGGGTAGGATGTCTCGATGGAGTCTTCGGCGGTCCGGCGGGCGGGAGTGCCACGGTGCGATGTCCCGGATGTGCGGATGCACCGAGGTGTCGGCACCGTGGTAGGCGCAGGCAGCGAGCTGGGCTGGGATGTGGCTCTCGAGGCTTTCGATACGGAGGTCACGCTGTATGGTGGCGTTCCTCACGTATCGAGGAGCCTGGACGACTCGTCGGAGAGCCACATTCTGCACCGACTCGAGGAGCTTCCGAAGACTTGGACTCGTGAACGAGTACCAAGCTGGGGACGCGTACGTTAGATGAGGTCTAACGTACGTTTTATACAGCCCCAGCTTGGTGCGGAGGGGGAGGCGGGAACGGAAGAGGGGACGCAACAAAGCCATCGCAGCTCTCGCTGCGTTCCTGGCCTTGGCAACCTGGGCGGTCATGGAGAGTGTTCTCTCAACAGCGACGCCCAGGTATGTGATCTGGCGAGCCCAGGCGACCTGTTCACCCTGGAGTACTAGCGGAGGAGGCAAACGCGGGTTGAACCCAAACGAGATCGCTTGGGTTTTCGCCACGTTGATGGTAAGCCTCCACTCCGCTAACCAGTCCGGTAGCAGGTCGAGGGCTCGCTGGAGCTTAAGTGCCGCGTGGGTCATGTTTAGTGACTTGGCCAGGAACGCGATGTCATCGGCGTAGAGCGCCAGGGTGACATCTGCGCAAGCTGTGATGTCGTTTGTGTATAGGGAATAGAGGGAAGGGGACAAGGTGCTTCCCTGTGGGACCCCGGCACCGACGGGGTGACTGCGAGACAAGGTGTGGTCCACCCTGACCCGGAAGGTTCTGCCGCGGAGGAACTCGGCGAGAACCTTCACAAGGTGGTAGGGAAAGCCCTCTCGGATCGCTTTGAGGAGCAATCCGGGGTGCCACACCTTGTCGAATGCCTTCGCCACGTCCAGGAAGGCTGCGACTGCTTTTTCCTTCCTGTTCGCGGCGGCCGCTGCGAAGTGGAGCACTCGTGCGAGCTGCAGAGTGGTCGAGTGACCACTGCGGAATCCAAACTGTTCGGGGCGCGGTTGGAAATGCGCTTCCAAGAGAGGGAGCAGTAACCTCTCGAACAGTTTGGACAAGGCACTCAGAAGGGTAATGGGTCGGTACCCGTCGGGTCTCCTCCGGTCCTTCCCAGGCTTCGGCAGCATCACGACCAGGCCTTCCTTCCACGCCTGAGGAAAATACCCCAGTCTCAGGATGGCATTGAAGAGCCTGGTGAGAGCTGCGATGGTCCTCATAGGGAGGTGCCGCAATGCCATGTTAGGCACGCCGTCAATCCCCGGAGCTTTCTTGGGCTTAAGCTTCAATATAGCCTTCTTCACGCTCGACGGGGAGAGGAAGGGCGGCGGAGGAGATGGGCTAGGGGGGTCCCGCAGGAAAGCGACGACCGCTTGCTCCAGCTGCGAGTGAACCTCCGGTCGCAGGCTGGGGTTGGGCGCGAACTGACTCTCAAGGTGGTCTGCCAGTATGTCGGCCCTTCCTTGAGAGTCATAGCGCAGCGAGCCGTCTGGATGGAACAGGGGTCGGATGGGAGGGGGTTTCTTAGAAAGCTGCCGGCACAGCTTTGTCAGGGACGCTTCGTCCATGCTGGCGTCACGTATCCTCTCTTCCCAACTATCGGCGTTAGACTCCGCGAGCGCTGCGCGGATTTGCTCCACCAAGTCGTTTAGCTTCGTCTTGGTGGCTGGCTCGCGGGTCTGCTGCCACTCACTGCGCGTCTTCCTCTTACGCGCAATGAGGTCAGCTATGTGCCGTGGAGTTGGGGAAGCTTGAGGGGGCTGGCGGGTGCAGTGGCTTCGCGTAGGGCCGTTTGGATAGCCGCTGTGATCGACGCCTCAAGTCGATCGACACTAGGCGGATCAACGAGCGGTTCCTCGCGCGGCCGAGTCAATTGGGCTGTGAGGGCCTCAAATTGGGGCCAGCAGACCCTACCCTTACGTGGAGGGTGCCCTAGGGCTGTTGGCGTTCCCCGTAATGAAAAGAGTACGGGGAGGTGGTCCGAGCCGTGAGCGACAGGCAGCACTTCCGCAGGTTCGTGGAAAACCGAGTTAGCCTCCAACCCCTTGTGCACGATTAGGTCTATCGTGTTTGCGAGGTGGGAGGCCTGACTGGAGTAGTGGGTGGGTTCGTCAGGCCCCTCCACTACGTACCCATGTCTCTCGGCATCCACGAATAGTTTCCTCCCTGTGCTGTCAATATAGGGGCAGCGCCAGGCCGGGTGTTTGGCGTTCCAGTCCCCTGCCGCTATGGTGGGGATGGTGTCGCCAAGGAGGCGGTGGACTTCGGAAAGTCTTAGCGGCGATAAGGGGGGTCGATAGATGACATAAAGTCTGATGACTTGTACGCCAAGACTCAGCTCGACCCCCATGGACTGGAACGACTGCGTCGCTAGGTCCGGGAGGGGAAGATGCGGAAGCCTACGTCTGACGGCTATTAGGAGGCCGCGCCTCGCGCGCTCCTCACAGTCCAGGCGCAGAATGTGGTACCCAGGAAGGGAAATCTGGTCTGGGGCTCTGAGATGGGTCTCTTTGATGAGCGTCACATCTATATTTTGTTCGCTGAGAAGGAGTCTGAGGAAGTGAACTCTATTTCTCAGCGAATTTGCGTTCCAGAACATGATGCGTAGCTCAGCCATTGGTGAGCAGACGCATCATGCCTGAAAGCACGACCTCAACAGGGTCCCTGTTCTCCTGGAGGGCCACCAGGACTTCCTTAAGGACGTCGATGGCCCTGTTGATGGTCGCACGGGAATCTCCAGAGACTGGGGCAGGCTGGCGCAGTGAGGCGGGCGCAGCATCAGGGGCTGGCTTTGCCTGGGTGGTGGTCGTAGGGGAAGAGGAGGAAGCCGTCCCCTTCTTGCTCTTCCCCTTGGACCTCTTCTTTGAGGCTCTACGGCCGACTCCCCCATCTCTGGTGGACGGAGGATTTGCCGGAGCCATCAAATTTGAGGCCTGGGCGTCCGCGGCCACCATGTTGGTAGGTACCGGGGCGACCGAGGCTGGCGGTCTTTTTGGGGCGGTCGTCAGGGCCAGCGTGCCGGCCCTTTTATTGAGGAGCTCCCGTTTGATTTGGGGGCACGCGGAGTAATTTGCGGGGTGCGGCCCCCCGCAGTTAGCGCAGGTAGCGGGCTGCTCGAGCGGGCGCGGGCAGTCCCGCGCGAAATGTTCCTCCCCACATCTCACGCAGGCCATCGTGCGGTGGCACCCGTGGCTCGAGTGCCGGAAGGCCTGGCAGCGGTGACACTGCGCAGGGCCCTTGCGGCTGCGCCAGGCTTCTATCTTGATGCCAGGCATGTACATCAGCTCGGTGATGTTGTAGATGCCTGGCACGAGGTTCGGGGTATTTGTTAGGACCGCGAAAAATATACAGCCCGGCCTTCCCTTTCTCGCCCGGATTGGCCGGACGTATTCGGCCTGATACCCGAGTTCTCCCAGCGCCTCCGTGATCTCCTCGGGAGTGGTCGTGACAGGCAGCCCCCTGATGGCTACCTTCCGACTCATCTCCGAGGGGAGGGCGTAGGAGAACCAAGAGATTCTCTCGACCTTCTCCAGGTCGGAGAGGTACCGCTGGATGGTGCGGTACTCATCTTCCGACTCTGGGGAAAAGCGCACGCCTTTGCCGAAGGGGCGCGCGTTGGGTGCATGTCCCAGCCTCTCCTTGAGCGCCCTGAAGTGGGTCGCCCAGTTAGGCAGGGCCTCTACCACGAGGGGTGGGTAGCGTGGTTTCTTTGGCGCCGGCGCGGCTACTGGGGCCGGTGCTGCCTGCGCCGCTTGGCTCGGGCTACCTGCCCGGAGCGCATCGGCGAAGGTGACCGTGCTGCCAGTAGTGGCCTCAGTGGTGCTGCTGGTGGTGGTGGTGGGAGTCGATGCTACAGGTCCCGCAGTAGGTGCTGGGACCTGTGCCTCCCTTGCCCGGAGGCGTGGATCCCTAGAGGCTCCCGGGGCGGCGGGGCGCGGTTGCGCGCAAAGCCTTTTTGGGTCCATTTCCGGGGCTTCGTCTGCGGGCCTGGGTCGTCGCAGTGGGGTGGTGGTGGCCGGTGGCGGCGCAACCTCCTCCATCCTCGCGTCAGCCGCGGAACCGGTTCGCTCGAGCTCCCTCTGCCTGTCGTTAAGGAACATACTAATATGCTCCAGTAACGACTGCGAGATGGCTCCGCGCTGCTGCAACTGGGACACGAGGATCATGTCCCGGTGCAGCTCTGTTCTGGGCGACAGCTCCACGTCAAAACGCGAGGGGGCGGAGGGCGATCGCTTGGAGGGCTGTGCCTCCCTGGCTGTGGGCCTAGAAGCCCGTTGCGGTGTCGTCGAGGGCGGTTGTCCCTGCGGGGGGGTGGAAAGCGCACCCGCGGGGGGGGCAGAGGCCGCTTGTTGGGGGCCAGAAACACCAGTAGGGCGAGACATCATGTCGCGCGCCTCCGGTGTCCGGGTAATCGCCCCAAAAGCGGGCCTAGCCAATACACGGCCCGTATCAGTGGGGCCGCTGGTGGTTGGGAAGCCAGCGGCCGGAGGGCCTCGGGTGAGCACGAGGCCGGAGTCGGTTGCGGTCGGCGAGGGACCGCTGGGTGGCAGGCTCCGCGGTAACGCGGGACCCGCTGGTGTTCCTGCGCCGGAGGGGGGCGGGGCGCGAGGGGGTGGGGTTACCCCCGACCCACTGGCCCCTACGTCCGGGGGAGGTCTAGTGCGCGAGCGGGAGCGATCCCGCTGCGCGTTTTTACGGCCGCTCATAATGAGTCGGCAGTGAGGCTGCTGGTTGCTCGCACACAGTAACCATATGGTCCTAAGACCAAGAGTCCACTGGTGGCGGCGACCTAGCGACGCCGCGGAAGCGACACAGCGTTAATAAAAACGCCGGCGAAAATAATTAAATATTTAAAATTAAATATTTATTATTTCCCAAGGCTAAAAGAGAAAGGTTCGTACTGCATACAAGACGTCCGTCGCGTGCGAGCATACAATCCAAAATGTTGTAACTCTCTCTCTTGCAATCTCACTCTCGGCCCCCGAGGGGGGAGAGGAAAACGGTATCAGGGCGTGGCCCTCTTGCCGTTAGTATCAGCCTCCGCCCATTAATATGGGCGCGTCCTTGGGGTGGGCTTATGCCCAGGCATAGTGTCCTTTGTTTTTAGAGGACAGGGATAAGGATAGGAATTGGGGAGAGCCATATGCTACAAGGGCGGTCAGCCCAGCCAGGTGAGGCTCCTGGTAACCCAGGAGAGGCCCGGCTTAGGCGACCAGCGACCTAGGTAGCGGCTCGGGAGTCAGGAGAAGGAGAAGTAGGCAGGAGGTCTCTGGGAAATCTGCGAGCGTCGGGCGGACGGGCATGCCACGGTGCGATGTCTCGGATGTGTAAATGATCCGAGGCATCAGCACGGTGGAAGGCGCGGGCTGCAAGATGGGTAATGTGGTCCTCGAGGCTCTCGACACGGAGGTCTCGCTGTATAGTGGCGGTCCTCACGTATCGAGGAGCCTGGGCGACTCTGCGGAGGGCCGCATTTTGCGTCATCTGCAGGACGCGACGCAGATTGGGGCTGGTGAGGGAGTACCATGCTGGGGCTGCGTACGTCAAGTGAGGCCTGACGTACGTTTTGTACAGCCCCAGTCTGGTGCGGAGGGGAAGTCGGGAGCGGAGAAGGGGGCGCAGCAGGGCCAGCGCAGCTCTCGCCGCTTTCCTGGCCTTGGATACCTGGGCCGCCATCGAGAGACGTCTGTCCATGATGACGCCTAGGTATGTGACTCGATGAGTCCAACCGACCTGTTCGCCCTGGAGGCTTATCGGAGGAGGCAACGCCAAGTGGCCCCCAAACGAGATAGTTTGGGTCTTCGCCACGTTGAGCGTGAGCCTCCACTCCGCCAGCCAATCGGGCAGGAGGTCGAGGGCTCGCTGGAGTTTCAACGCCGCGTGGTGGGCGTTGAGGGACTTGGCCAGGATCGCCACGTCGTCGGCGTAAAGAGCCAACATGGTGTCCTCGTGGCATGGGATATCATCGGTATAAGCTGCGTACAGGGTAGGAGACAGCGTACTACCCTGTGGGACCCCTGCTGCAATGGGGTGGGAGGAGGAGGACAGGGTGGTGTCCACCTTCACACGGAAGGTCCTGCCGCGGAGGAATTCGGCTAGGACCTTCACGATGTGGAACGGAGTGCCCAATCCGATCACCTTGTACAGGAGACCGGTGTGCCACACCTTGTCAAACGCCTTGGACACGTCCAGGAAGGCCGCCACTGGTCGTTCCTTCCTGTTTAGCGCGGCGGTGGCAAAGTGGATGACTCGGGCCAGCTGGAGGGTGGTCGAGTGTCCACTGCGGAAGCCAAACTGTTCGGAGCGCGGCTGGAAGTGCGCTTGGATGAGTGGCAACAGTAGCTTCTCGAACAGCTTGGAGATGGCGTTCAACAAGGTAATGGGGCGATACCCCTCTGGTCTCCTGTAATCTTTCCCGGGCTTCGGTATCATCACTACCAGGCCTTCTTTCCAAGCCTGCGGGAAATAGCCCAGCCGCAGGATGGCATTGAAGAGCCTGGTGAGTGATGAGATGGTCTTCCTTGGAAGGTGGTGAAGCGCTAAATTGGGCACTCCGTCTATCCCCGGAGCTTTGCGAGGCTTGAGTGACGCAATCGCCTTCTTGACGCTCGACGGGGAAAAGAAGGGTGGAGGTGGAGTCGGGATGGGGGGATGGGACAGGAAGTCGATGACCGCTGCCTCCAGCCGCGCGTGGAACTCCGGGCGCAGACTGGGGTTCGGCGCAAACTGACCCTCAAGGTGGTCTGCCAGTATGTCGGCCCTGCCTTGAGAGTCGTAGCGCAGCGTGCCATCGGGGTGGAGTAGTGGTCTGAAGGGTGGAGGCTTCTTTAAAATCTGCCGGCTCAGCTTCGAGAGAGAGGCAGCATCCTCACTGGCGTCTCTAATCCTCGCGTCCCAACCTTCGGCGTAGGACTCCGCGAGCGCAATGCGGACTCGCTCCACCAAGCCATTGAGTTTGGTCTTGGTGGCAGGCTCGCGGGTCTGTTGCCACTCAATGCGCGTCTTCCTCTTCCGCGCAATGAGTTCGGCAATGTGCCGTGGGGTTGGGGGAAGTCTGGTTGGACTTGCTGGGGCAGTGGATTCACGGAGGGCGGTTGTGATCGTCGCTGTGATCGACGCCTCAAGTCTATCGACACTAGGCGGATCAACAAGCGGCTCCTCGCGTGGTGGTGTCAGCTGCGCAGTGAGGGCTTCAAAGCGAGGCCAGCAGATCGGTCCCCGGCGGGGGGGACGTCCAGCGGCTTCCGGTTTTCCCCGTATGGCGAAGATGACGGGGAGGTGATCGGATCCACAGGTTTCTGGCAGGACCTCTGGTGGTTCGAGGAACACCGGACCAGGATCGATCCCCTTGTGAACGAGGAGATCGATCGTGGTTCCGTGCGACTCACGGATGTAGTGGGTGGGCTCGTCAGGCCCCTCCACCACGTAGCCGTGTCGGTCGGAGTCCTCGAAAAGTCTCCTGCCAGTGAGACATTCACGGTGGCAATGCCACGCTGGATGCTTTGCATTCCAGTCCCCCGCGGCTATTGTCGGGGTGGTGTCGCCTAGGAGCCGCTGGACTTCGGCGAGAAGAAGGGAGGAATTGGGAGGCCGATAAACGGCGTACAGCCTAATGGGCTGCATGCCGACACTCAGTTCGATCCCCAGGGATTGGAAGGACTGAGTGTTGGTGTCGGGAAGCGGCAGGTGGGGGAGATTGCGTCTGACTGCGATCAGCAGTCCCGGGTAGACGTTTTCCACCGCGTCAAGGCGTAAGATGTGATACCCTGGCGCGGTGAAAGCGTCGGTGTCACGGAGGTGGCTCTCGTTTATGAGGGCGACGTCTACGTTCTGCTGTCTGAGCAGGAGCCGGAGGAAGTGGGCTCGCTGCTTCAGACCAGCGGCGTTCCAAAACATGATGCGTAACTTATCCATTGGTAAGTAGACGCATCATGCCTTGGAGCACGACCTCGACAGGGTCACGATTTTCCTTAAGGGCGACCAGAACGTCCTTCAGGACGTCGATGGCCCTGTCGATGTTCGCGCGAGACTCACCCTGCGTGGGGGCAGCATCGGGGACTGCCGTTGTGGGAGCTGGCTTCGAGGGGAGGGTCGAGGGGGCTGCACCCTTCTTGCCACCTTTCCCCTTCTTTGACCTCTTCTTGGAGGCTCTGCGGCCACCAACTCGCGAAGAGGGTGGGTTGGCCGGTGCCATCAACGAGGAGGCGTGTGCTTCCGCATCTACCATATTGGTAGGGACCGGAGCTATCGACGCTGGCTTCTTCTTGGCGGGGGCAGTGAGGGCCAGAGTTCCAGCCCTCTTATTTTTAAGCTCCCTCTTAAATTGGGGGCATGCGGTGTGGTTGGCGGGGTGAGCTCCCCCGCAATTGGCGCATGTGGCTGGCTCCTCCAGCGGCCGTGGGCATTCCCGCGCCAGGTGCTCGCCTCCGCACCTTACGCAGGCCATGCGCCGATGGCAGCCGTGGCTCGAGTGCCGGAAGGCCTGGCAGCGGTGGCACTGCGCTGGGCCCTTCCGGCTGCGCCAGGCTTCAATCTTGATGCCTGGCATGTATAGCAACTCGGTTATGCCGTAGATGCCAGGCACCAGGTCCGGGGTGTTTGTCAGGACCGCAAAGAAAATGCAGCCCGGACGACCCTTCCTAGCCCGTATAGGGCGGACATATTCCGCCTGGAAGCCTAGTTCCCCGAGCGCCTCCGTGATCTCCTCAGGAGTGGTCGTGACAGGCAGCCCCCTGATGGCTACCTTCCGACTCATCTCCGAGGGGAGGGCGTAGGAGAACCAGCTGATCCTCTCGTGTTTCTCCAGCTCGGTGAGGTATCGCTGGATTATGCGATATTCCTCTTCCGATGCTGGAGAGAAGCGTACCCCCTTGCCAAAGGGGCGCGCATTGGGTGCGTGCCCCAACCTCTCTCTGAGCGCCCGGAAATGGGTCGCCCAGTTCGGCAGTGCTTCCACAACCAAAGGTGGGTAGCGAGGTCTAGGTGTCGGTGCGGGTGCGGGTGGTGGTGGGGCCGGCGCTGCCTGCGCCGCCTGGCTCGAGCTTCCTGCTCGGAGCGCATCGGCGAAGGTGACCGACCCGGTGTCCACACCTGTGGTGCTAGTGGTGGTGGTGGTGGTGGCAGTATTTGCAGGTCCAGGGGTGGGCACTGGACTCTGCGCCTCTCTTTTCCGGAGGCGAGGATCCCTAGAGGCTCCCGGGGCGACGGGGCGCGGCTGGGCGCAAAGCCTCTTGGGGTCAAGATCAGTGGCCTCGTCGGCGGGCCTGGGTCTCCGCAGGGGAGTGAGGGTCGGGGGGGGCGCTACCTCCATCCTCACGACCGTCGCGGCGCAGGCGCGTTCGAGCTCCCTTTCCCTGTCGTTGAGGAACATACTAATGTGTTCCAGCAGCGACTGGGAAATGGCTCCGCGCTGCTGCAGCTGGGACACTAAAATCATGTCCCTGTGCAGCAGCGTACGCGGCGACAGCTCCGCTTCGATGCGCGAGGGCGCGGAGGGCGACCTCTTTGAGGGCTGAGCCTCCCTAGCAACGGGCCTAGAAGCCCGCTGCGGCGTCATAACTGAGGGGTTGTAACTCGGGCGAATTTCGCTCTTTATATATCTATTGGACGGCGCTGTGCGGTTCGACGTTTGTCGGCACTATTCGGATAAGTTCGTTCGTCGGCAACGCAAAAAAAAAATGGACAGGGGCGGTGGGGGGTATGACATTTCTTGTAAGAAACGTAAACGTACAAGAGAAGCATAGAAAAAAAAAAAAAAAAAAAAAATTATTATTATTCGTATGTAACTAACAATAATAATGAGCGCTATTTACTTATAGTAATATGTTATTTAAAACAAAAAAAAAAAAAACTTCCTTGAGCACTACATGACAGACTACACGACATACAGAATAGTTAGACTATTTACTATCGGCGCAACAATCAGAATAACATATTCAATATATTTATGTATGTTTAAAGTCATATATATATATATATATATATATATATATATATATATATATATATATATATATATATATATATATATATATATATATATATATATATATATATACACACACATATATATATACTCATATATATATATATATACCTATGTTAACCGATATATATTTATAATTTATCTTTGTACATTATTATTATTATATTGTAAATTTTTTCTTTTTTTTTTAATGAGTACCACGACGATTCTTTGTACACATATGAAACGACATTTTTTTTTTATGTCAGAAAAATTTGTGGCCCTGAAAAGGGCCTTTTGTGTGTGTCCGATCCATACGATCGTGCAAGTAAAATCATTATTTTGATATTACTTTAGGCGCGTTCACCGCGAATACGGCGCGCGAGCTGAATGTCCTTGGGCATGATGGTCACGCGCTTGGCGTGGATCGCGCACAGGTTGGTGTCTTCGAAGAGACTGACCAGATAAGCTTCGCTCGCCTCCTGGAGGGCCATCACGGCGGAGCTCTGGAAACGCAGATCGGTCTTGAAGTCCTGCGCGATCTCACGCACCAGACGCTGGAATGGCAGCTTGCGGATCAACAGCTCTGTGCTCTTCTGGTAGCGACGGATCTCACGGAGGGCGACAGGTTCCGGGCCTGTACCTGTGAGGCTTCTTGACACCGCCGGTGGCCGGTGCGCTCTTGCGAGCGGCCTTTGTGGCGAGCTGCTTGCGCGGCGCCTTGCCACCGGTCGATTTTCGGGCGGTCTGCTTGGTACGTGCCATTTTTCTGTACACTCACACAACACACGCGCAACGAACGACAACAATAATAATAATTATACGGAGGAGGAGACGTACGAACGACACGTCGTGCGTCGTCAGAGTCTGAAATGGAAATGATAGCGTTGTCAAAGTCAAGTCATGTATTCTTCTCTCACGGACCCCCGTGGGGGGAGAGGGGAAACGGCATCAGGGCATTGCCCTCTGGCCGTGGTTTCTCTCGGCGCCCATGACTATGGGCGCGTCATTTGGTTGGGCCTGAGCCCTTGGTATAGTCCCTTTGCAATCAGGGAAGGGAGTGAGGCATCAGATGAGGGGAGAGCTATGGGCTGCCAGGGCGGTCAGTCCAGCCGGGTGGAACCTCTTGTTCAGAGGAAGCCCAGCTTAGACGACCAGCGACCTTAGCAGCTGCTCAGGAATCAGAGGAGGGGGAGGGAAGGATATCCCTAGGGAGTCGCCGTCTAGGGGCATCTGGAGGACGGGTGTGCCACGGTGCGATGTCACGGATATGGTGGTGATCCGAGGCATCAGCACGGTGGAACATCCGGGCCGCAAGCGCTGAGACGTGTTCTTCGAGGCTCTCGATACGGAGATCACGCTGGATAGTAGCGTTTCTCACGTATCGAGGCGCCCCGACCACACGCCTCATGCTAAGGTTCTGCAAGACCTGCAGAAGATTGCGTTGGCGCGGGCTGGCGAGCGAGTACCAGGCCGGTGCGGCATATGTCAGGTGCGGCCTGACATAGGTCTTATAGATGCATATTTTGGTCCGAATTGGGAGTCTCGATCGAAAAAATGGGCCGCAAGAGGTTCAAGGCGACTCTGGCCGCATTTCGGGCCTTCTGTACCTGGGCCGTCATTGACAGTCCCTGGTCAATGACCGCTCTCAGGTAGGTGGCAGTCGATGTCCAGTTGACCTCCGTGTCGTTTATGACTAGCGGAGGAGGCTTCTGACGTTGGCTCTTGAAGCAGACGGCTTGTGTTTTCTGCACATTGAGCGAGAGCCTCCACTCCGCTAGCCAATCCGGCAGGAGGTTCAGCGCTCTCTGGAGCTTGGTGGCAGCGTGTTTCGCGTTCAGCGATTTGGTCAGGAGCGCTATGTCGTCGGCATATAATGCCAACATAGCGTCCTGACCCACCGGAATGTCATCGGTGAACGCAGTGTATAATGTCGGGGACAAGATGCTGCCCTGCGGTACTCCGGCTAGTATGGGGCGGCGAGAAGAGATGGCGTCATTTACCCTCACCCTGAAGGATCTCTCTTGTAGAAAGCTTTGAAGCACTCTTGCCAGGTGATGAGGGACACCTGCACGGAGGACCTTGTGCAGCAGGCCTGGGTGCCACACGCGGTCAAAGGCCTTTGCCACGTCTAAGAAGGCCGCTGTTGCCACTTCCTTTCTATTCGTGGCGGCTGCAGCGAAGTGTATCACCCTAGCCACCTGGAGGGTGGTGGAGTGGCCACTTCGGAACCCAAACTGTTCGGGGCGCGGTTCGAGGTGCGCCCGAAGAAGAGGTAGCAACAGCTTCTCGAACAGTTTGGATAGCGAGCTTAGGAGGGTTATGGGGCGGTAGCTGTCCGGGAGCCGAGGGTTCTTCCCTGGTTTGGGTAACATCACCACCAGGCCTTCCTTCCACGCCTGGGGAAAATAGCCCAGGCGCAACACGGCATTGAAGAGCCTGGTGATAAAGGTGATGGCCCTGGTAGGCAGGTGTCTGAGGGAGGCATTGGTGATGTTGTCTCTCCCCGGAGCCTTCCTCGCTTTGAGGGAGGAAATGGCCTTCCTCACGCTCGACGGGGAGAGAAAGGGTGGCATAGGTGATGGGAGGGGAGGGTGCTCCAGTAACTGAAGGACCTCCTCCTCCAAGCGACTGTGGGCCTCTTCGCGTAGGCTGGGATTGGGGACGAATTGGGCTTGCAGATGGTCCGCAAGAATCTCCGCCCTTCCCTGGGCCTCGAAACAGAGGGAGCCGTCCGGGTGTAATAAGGGTCTCACCGGAGGCTCCTTCTTAGTAATGAGACGGCACAACTTGTTAAGCGAGGGTTGGTCCTCACTGGCCTCCTGGATCTGCGCCTCCCACCTGTTGGCAGCCTCCGACTCAAGCTCCGCGCGAATGCGCTCAATCAGGCCATTGAGCTTGGTCTTGAGGGCTGGCTCACGAGTTTTCTGCCACTCAGAGCGCGTCCTCCTTTTACGCGCAATGAGTTCAGAAACCCGTCTAGGGGTGGGAGGGAGGATTCTCGCCTTGATCGGTGCTGTGGCCTCTCGGAGAGCGCCACTGATGGTGGTTGTGACGGTCTCGTTGAGAGCGTCGATTCCCGCCGACGAGCAGAGTGGCTCAATCGAGGTGGGCAATCTCTCATTGACGAGGGCTTCAAACCGGGGCCAGTGAATGTGACCCTTCGGAGGAAGGCGTCTGGCGGTAACAAGTTGTCCTAGTACCGTCACGAGGACTGGGCAATGGTCGGAACCATAGGCATCGGGAAGGGTTTCGAGCGCTAGACCAGTGTTGTCCATGCCCCTGTGCACCACCAGGTCAATGTAGGTGGGCAAGATGGCTGCGATGGGTTGATAGTGTGTGGGCTCATCAGGGCCCTCCACTGCATATCCATGGCGTTCCGCGTCCTCATGCAGCTTCCTGCCGTTACGACAAGCGGCAGGGCATCTCCAGGCCGGATGCTTGGCGTTCCAGTCGCCAGCTGCCAGTGTGGGGGTGGGACTGTTGAGGATCCCCCTCACTTCGCTGGTGTCGATGGTCGACCTAGGCGGGCGGTAAACAGCAAAGATGCGCAGCTGCTTACCGCCGAAGTGGATTTCCACGCCTAGTGACTGGAACGACTGGGTGTTGGTATCGGGGATGGGCTGGTGAACGATGGTGCGACGGACCGCAACCAGGAGGCCTCTCCAAGCGCACTCGGGAGGAGCGTCCAGCCGCAAGATGTGGTAGCCAGGAAAGTTTATGGCATGCAACGGGGACAAGTGGGTCTCTGAAATGAGAGCCACGTCAACCCGCTGCTGGCGAAGTAAGAGGCGGAGAAAATGTGCGCGGGACCGAAGCCCGTTGGCATTCCAATAGATGATGCGAAGTTCCTCACACATCTTGGAGCAGGCGCATCATCCCATTTAGCACCACCTGGACAGGGTCTCGATCCTCCCTGAGGGCGGTAAGAACCTCCTTCAGGGTATCGATGGCCCTGTCAATTGCAATAAAATTGCGGGCTGGCCGTTGGGAGTGGGCCGTGGTCGTCGTCATGGTGTGGGATGTCACGGTCGGTCGGGCAGTGTCGGCGGACGCGGTTGTGACAGGCTGCGCTGAGGGAGTAGGAAGGGAGGCAGCTACTTCCTTACTCTTCTCCTTCTTCTTCTTGCCCCCTTTGCTCCTCTTTTTGTTCGGCCTTCGGAAGCTGCCTCGTTCCTTGGGCGGATTAGCAGGTGCCATAAGGGTCGATGCCTGCGCTTCGGCAGCAACGGTGTTGGCAGTCACCGGCTGTGAAGCAGAGGGTCTGGAGGGTGCAGCGTGGGTAAGAGCCACGGTGCCGGCTCTTTTATTGCGCAGTTCGCGTTTGAACTGTGGGCAAGCAGTGTGGTTGGCCGGATGTGGGCCCCCACAGTTGGCACAGGTGGCGGGTTCCTCTAAGGGTCTGGGGCAGTCCCGCGCGAAGTGTTCCTCCCCACACCTCACGCAGGCCATGCGTCTATGGCAGCCGTGGCTGGAGTGTCTAAAGGCCTGGCACCTGTGACACTGCGCAGGTCCACGCTTGCTGCGCCATGCCTCTATCTTGATACCCGGCATATACAGGAGCTCGGTGACTCCGTATATGGCCGGTACCAAACCTGGGGTATTGGTAAGCACGGCGAAGAATATGCAACCGGGGCGCCCCATCCTCGCCTTAATCGGCCGCACATACTCCGCCTGGTACCCAAGCTCCCCCAGAGCCTCAATGATCTCGTCTGGGGTCGTGGTAGCGGGCAGACCTCGAATGGCCACCTTACGGCTCAACTCCGATGGGAGCGCGTAAGAGAACCACGAGAGTCTCTCTGTCTTCTCCAGCTCGCAGAGGTACCGCTGGATGACTCTATACTCGTCCTCAGAGCCCGGCGTGAAGCGAACCCCTCTGCCAAAGGGGCGCGCATTCGGGGCATGACCCAGCTTGTCCTTGAGCGCCCTAAAATGGGACGCCCAGTTGGGAAAGACTTCCACAATAAGTGGAGGGTAGCGGGGCCTCGAGGGGGCTGCAGGGGTGGTGGTGGGTGCGGCGGGAGCTGACGTGCCTGAAGTGGGCACCGACCCGGCCTGCACCGAGGACGGGCCGGCCCTCAGTGCGTCAGCAAAAGTGGGGCCAGCAGTCGTCGTCAGGTTGGACGTGGTGGTGGTGGTGGTGGTGGTGGCTATCTGTGAGGCTGCAGGACCAGCCCCAGGGGCGAGAGCCGGCGCGTCCCTGTTACGCAGACGAGGGTCGCGGGTGGCTCCCGGCGCGAAGGGACGCGCCTGGGTGCAGTGCCTCTTGGTTGAAGAGGGATCTTCGGGGGCCTCATCCGAAGAGGGCCTAGGGCGACGGATGGCCGTGGGCAGCGGAGGAGGGATCGCCATCTCCGCGTCCGCCCTGGCGACGTCGGCGTCGCCGAGTTCCCTGTACCTGTCGTTCAGGAACATGGAAATATGTTCCATGAGCGACTGGGACAGGACGCCCCTCTGCTGCAGCTCGGCCACTGCTATCATGTCCGAGTGCAGAGTGGACCTCGGCGACAGCTCCAAGCGAGACGGGGCAGATGGTGATCTCTTTGGGCGCGTAACTTCCCGATCAGACGGTCTGGAAGACCTCAGCGGGGTAGTTGCGGGGTTGTCAATTCGCGGGGAGGGGCCCGCGGGTACCGACACCACCGACGGGGGGCCGGGTTCACCCGGGGGACACGCGGTAACATCGCGTGCCCCGGGTGAGTGGCCAATTCCGCCGAAGGCTGGTCTCGTTAGCGGGAAACTAGAACTCTCCGCTCTCTCCGTGTCGCGCTGGTGTGCGAGCACGGGGTCAGTGCCGGCCGAAAGAGGGCTGGCAAGGGGCATGCTCCGCCCAGGGGCGGGAGCTGCGGCATTTCCAAACGCAGGGGGGGGGTGCTGCGAACGGAGGGGAGGCGTGGGCCTCGACCCTCCGTCGCTCACTTCGAGGACTCTCCGTGTGCGGGATCGGGAACGATCCCGAGAGGCATCTCTCCGACCGCTCATAATGAGACGGCTGAGTTAGAAAGCCCGCTCGGTAATCATTCGGTCACCGTAGTGACCGAGCTCTCCATATGATTCTCCGCAAGGAGAAAGTCTCACGCGCTGCGCCACTCAGGCGCGGGCGAAACTCAACAAATATTTTCCAATAAAATATTGAAGAATTTCTCAAATGTATTTATTAAAGATTCGGACCGAGGAGCGACCGTATACACGTCCGTTCGGTACGAGCTTTGCAATCCTGATAGGAACGTACCGAAAAAGTCCCCATTTATACAGTGGTGATATTTATACGTGCCGTCTCATTCGCACAGCGGCGCACTCTCTCGCCGAAGATGAACGAACGAACGAACGAACGAAGCGTCGCGTTCGTCGTACTGAGTGTGCAGTATATTCGGCATTGAAAATTGTTAGCGTTGAGGATTAAGGATCGTCGCGTCAGGATCAGATTAAGTGTTTAGGCGACAGTAGATCGTTCGATCGTTACAGATACGCCTGGATGGAGCCGTGTTATATACATTATGTATTCACCTAACAAATATGATGATTACCATTTAGTAATAGATAGATATAATTTCTCTGATTAGTATTTGTTTATATATTATTATTTTTTCTTTTTATTTCTTGTTTCTCTAATCACGTATAATAATAATATCTAACGATAACAACAATGATGGTAATGCAATGAGCTATTAGTGAACATAATATACATATATTTATAATTGTTAATTAATTAGCTAATGAACAAAGTTTAATAATCTTATTGGATTTTTCTTTTAAGGTCGCATTTATTTATGTAAAACATGCTTAACTATTATTGTTGTTGTTATATAGGCACTTATATGTATATATACACATAAGCTTTTCTAGAACGTTTTGCGAGAAACTGTATATTTCAACATGAATCATTTTGTGGCCCTGAAAAGGGCCTTTTGACTTTTGTGTTCTTGCGAACACGCACATGCGACGGTGCACAACACACCACGCAGGTAGAGGAGGCGGAGGAGTAGCGACGGTGCAGACACACCGCGTACACCACCACCACCACACCGCCGACGAGACACTGTTTGCCGCACTTGCGCATTCGCATTTGTCACGAAGGAACACACACTTCACTTGGAGCTCGTGTACTTGGTGACGGCTTTGGTGCCTTCGCTGACCGCGTGCTTGGCCAACTCGCCGGGCAGCAGGAGCCTCACGGAGGTCTGCACCTCCCTGGACGTGATAGTGGACCTCTTGTTGTAGTGGGCGAGACGGGACGCTTCTGCGGCGATGCGCTCGAAGATGTCGTTCACGAAAGAGTTCATGATGGACATCGCCTTACTGGAGATACCGGTGTCCGGGTGGACTTGTTTGAGCACTTTGTAGATGTAGATGGCGTAGCTCTCCTTCCTCTTGTGCTTCTTCTTCTTCTTGTCCGATTTGGAGATGTTCTTTTGGGCTTTGCCCGATTTCTTGGCGGCCTTTCCGCTAGTCTTGGGCGGCATTGCGATTTATATTATTGATATTGATCGATGTGATAATAGTGACACAGCACTGGCAGGCTTACGCACTGTAACTATAAAAATACGGGGTCGAACTCGAGATGTACTCACTTTGGGTGAACGCACAAACGCTAGCGACGTTCACTAGTCACCGACACTGAATCGACCAATGAGAACTCCGTACGCGCGACCAAGAACGGGGACGAGCCCCCCCCCCCCCCCGCATTCTTATTAACCCCCCCCCCCCCCCCCCTCACCACGCTGCCCTGCACCCTCAGCAAGTTGATATATTAATTATAAACAAACAAACGTATATTAATTATAAACAAACAAACACACACACACTATATATATATATATATATATATATATATATATATATATATATATATATATATATATATATATATATATATATATATATATATATATATATATATATATATATATATATATATATATATATATATATATATATATATATATATATATATATATATATATATATATATATATATATATACACAAATGTCTATGTAAATAATAATAATAATTGTTATTATCTGCCAATTCTTATTTGAATTTTCTATTTTTTTTTTTTTGTATATATACATATATAATAATAATAGTAGTTAATTTATTCGTCAATACTAACTGAACAAATGTGTAAATAATAATAGCAATTATTAATATTATTATCTGCCAATTCTTATTTGAATTTTCTATTTATTTATTTTTTTTTTTTTTTTTATATTTATAAAATTGTTATGGTATCTCTGTGTACATATAATATATAGTGTATATATATATAAAATTGTTATGGTATCTCTGTGTATATATATATATAATATTATTAATTGTCTTTCATGTAGTAAATTGTATGTAGTAAATTTATTAATATGTGACGACATGACGTGAAGGTGAGACGTCTCGCACAGTGAAACTTTTATGCAATTTCAAAGCTTTTACGGATGTATATTGTGGCCCTGAAAAGGGCCTTTTAATAATTTTTCGGCGCACAATGCTGGTGGTGGTGGTGGTGGTGGATAGTTGTATCTGTGTGTGCGCCGCGCGCAATCTACGACGCGACAGGCACTCGCACGCACACAGAAAAACACACATATACACACACACACGTGACGTCACGCAGCACTATGCACTGAAGAGGTGTGAGAATTAGGCTTTCTTCTCGGTCTTCTTGGGCAAGAGCACGGCCTGAATGTTAGGCAGGACACCGCCCTGCGCGATCGTAACGCCAGAGAGCAACTTGTTCAACTCCTCGTCGTTTCTGATCGCCAACTGGAGATGCCTGGGGATGATTCTGGTCTTCTTGTTGTCGCGGGCCGCGTTTCCGGCCAACTCGAGCACTTCGGCGGCCAGATATTCCATCACGGCCGCGAGGTAAACCGGTGCGCCGCCACCCACGCGTTCTGCGTAGTTGCCCTTCCTCAGCAGTCTGTGTATACGTCCGACGGGAAACTGAAGTCCTGCACGGTTGGAGCGAGACTTTGCCTTTCCCTTCACTTTGCCACCCTTACCGCGACCCGACATGTTATTTGGAGAGTTGATATAAATATAAAACAAACAAAGATAATAACGTCCGCGAGCGTGTGTGCGCGCGGCGGTTCTACGTGAGTTTATATAGAATTTTTGCTAAAAGTGGGTTTTATACTGCCACACGGCGCGCACAGTAGGTGGGGATGCGACTCAGCGACTGTGGCTACGAACGCGCACGATATCCACGTCGAGGAAAGCCGAGGACAGCCGAGATCTTCTTATGTTTCGTTTTCTTTTATTACTAAATTAAAGTTATCACCGCCTTAAAAAAAAAAAAAATATAATGATAATTATAAAATAAAGTAAATAACAAAATAAAATATTTAAACATATAAATATTATATTATAATATATATATATATATATATATATATATATATATATATATATAGTTTTTTTTTTTTTGTGTTTGTTTATCTGTGTAGGCTGAATATCGCTAAGATCTAATCCTTTCATATTCGAAATATGAAAAGCTACGTCAATTTATTTTTGTATATACTGTGGTTGGGATTTTTGCCGCCAAATCAGTTGAATGTTTGTTTGCAGTGTAAAATTCATAATGGTTATTTTTATTATATATTATATGTATATATTATTGTTATAATGAATGGTGCACATGTCACATGCTAATATTGTGTATTTTTATTGATTGCAGATAGTGTGATAGGAGTGAAATGAAGTCGTAAACGTGTTGGGATGAATAAGGTTCGCACGCTACATGATTTAATTGGTAAGTTCTTCTTTTTTTTTTTATATATATATATACATATATTTGATACGTGATAGAGACGTCTCATCGTAGAAACTAGTAATTTAATATTTCTGAAACGTTTGTTAGCCCTGAAAAGGGCTTTTTGTCGTGCGTAATATTGCACATTTCGACGTTCTGTCGTCGTCACCGCCGCCGCTGCTGCTACCACGCGGCCGCGGCCACGGCGACGTCGTCGGGACGCCGTCTTGTGGTAAGAATTCATGTGTTTCGTTGTCGTCGTCGTCGTCGTCGTTGGAGTAGCCGTGGACGATGACGGTGATGACGTCACAGTTGTGGAACGCTTAACGTGAACCATATCGTTACGCTGCATTATTATTATTATTGCAAGCACATCACCGCCGCACAACAACAACAACAACAACAACACTCGCACAATTATCTTACTGAGCGTTAATTCGTTTAACACTTTGATATTACTTTTTCGCAGCCGACGCGGCCTTCTTCGCCGCCGGCTTGGATCTGGGTGTCGCAGCCTTCTTGGGTTTGGGTGCTTTCGGCTTCTTCGTCGGCGGCTTGGCGGTCTTCTTGGCCTTGGATGCGGCGGCGCCTTTCGCCTTCGAGGAGGACGCCGACGCGGCGGCGGCGGCGGCCGCGGAGGCCTTCTTGGCCGCGGCGGACGCGGCGGCCGGCTTCTTCCTGGCGGCGGCCGCTTTCTTGTCCTTGATGGCGGCCTTCGCCTTGGACGACTTCGACGGCGACGACGCGGAGGCGGCGGACGCGGCCGCGGCGGCTGCCTTCTTGCCGCCCCTGCCGGAGGCGGCGGCCGCGGCTCCGGCGGCCTTCTTCGACCTAGCGCCGCCGGAGGACGCGGCGGAGGCGGCGCCCGATGCGGCGGATCCCTTGCCGCCGGCCCCGGCGGACGCCTGCTTGCCCTTCGACGCGGACGACTTGGACTCGAGCTTGAAACTGCCCGAAGCGCCTTTGCCCTTGGTCTGTATCAGAGCGCCGGACTCGACGGCGCTCTTCAGGTACTTTCTGATGAACGGCGCCAACTTCTCGGCGTCCACTTTGTACTGGGCCGCTATGTACTTCTTGATCGCCTGGAGCGAGGAACCGCTGCGCTCCTTGAGCTCCTTGATGGCGCTGTTCACCATCTCGGAGGTCTTGGGGTGGGTCGGTTTCGCCTTTGGCTTCTTGGCTGCGGCCGCGGAGCCGCCGGCCGGCGCCGCCGACGCTTTGGGTTTCTTCGCGGGCGTCGCCGGTGCGGGAGCTTCGGATGCGACTGCTGTATCGGCCATTTTAATTTTTTTTTTATTATTTTCACGTATCACACAATTATACACACGCACGCACGCACGAGAACACTACAACGGAGACAACGACGTAGTAGTAGTAGTCGGTGACGAGCGAAGAGTAAAGTTTATATATGCGGCGAGATTGTACGCTACTAGCGTGGTAGAGGTCGCTAGTGGCAGTAAGAGCGTTAGCGATACCGTGAGGAGAGCCGCGGTGTCGCTAGACATTTTCTCGTACGAACGCACAAAACTTTTCACTAACATGCATCTAGATAATAAGATTTTTTACATAATTTGATATGTATAGATGATCCCGCGACCCGTGAGGGGCTCGCTTGTGAACCTGTCCGTCGACACGAGCGCTAAATGTGAGCCGAGACGGCGTCCCGGCCGAAATACGAGCCATCGAATTCGTCGAGGTGCTACTCGCGTACCTCTAGTCGTGTTTAAAAGTCATTTTTCTCTATAAAAATTTAATTAAACAATGATTAACGTCTGCAGATCGAAAGCGAAGAAAAAGAACGAAGACATTACCGCTCGAAGGGGAAGACGGGCCCTGCAGGCTGCCGTGCGGGTCGAGGTGGGTTGTTTGCCGTCTGCGGGTAGCTGCCCAAGTGGATGCCTCGTAAACCACCACACGCATGCCTTTGACTCGCTAAGGGCCACCTGCTCACCGCCCGCCGCCCGCCACCCGTTACTACGGCGACATTATACCAATAATCGGTGAGTACTTTGGGATATAAGAAAGTAAATAAGTAAATAAATGTAAAATAAAATGAATAATATGAAACATAGTTGAGGAGCGTCGGGAGTCGGGCGTGGGCGGGGCGGGGTCCGAGAAAGCGCGGCCGGCGGTTCGTTCGAGATGATGATGGGGGTGGTGGTAGTTCCGATAGGATTACTCGGGTAGCCGTGACATATGCCGTGAGATTTTTTACGTTTCTTGTTTTTTAAAGGGAATTTAGTGAACGAGTTTGAGGAATGATAACATTAAATATTATAAATTTTACAAAAAAAAAAAAAAAACTCCATGAAGCATTTGCGCGACGGCTACGATTGCCCCAAAAGAGATGTAAAAAAAAACTATATCATATTATATATATATATATATAATTATATATATATATATAATATACCTATATACTATATATTATATATATATATATATATATATACTATATTTATATCCGTTATTCTATATAATATATATATATATCTTATATTACTATATATATATATATTAATGTATAAAGAAAAAATACTGTGTATTAATATATTTTTTATTGTCCCGAGAATAAGTTGACAGTACATGTATTGTGAATACATATAATGAATATATCCTGGACGTGTATTTATGTGTTATAAAACTGCTTAGGATTATCTTTCATATGTAGTAGTAATGTAGTTATCGTCGTTTAAGTTATATATGTATTTTTTTACTCGTCTAACAGTACTCTAGTTATGTATAAATGATGATTGGGTAAATACATGTAGGTTACATCATTGGTGTTGTTATGTGTTGTGTGATTCTTATAGAGGCATTATTTATTACGCACCCAATATTGTTTTATGATAGTTTTTGTGGTGTTATGAATCATAACTAGAGGGACGTTCCCTTGCGCTGTGAGATTGGAAACATTTTTTTTTTAATTTCGACAAAACCTATGCGGGCCCTGGAAAAAGCGAGCCTTTTATGTATACCCTGCCTGCCAAACGCGGACATCGAGCCGTGGACGATAGATCAACACCATCGCCGTCACCGCTCGCCCCCCACCGCGGAGTGGAGCGAGGAGTATGAGCGAGTGGATCATGTATATAGAAGGTCGTCAAAATCTAATATTTATCATTAAACAACACTTTATGCACTATGGCACGCCAAATCCACACCACTGACCACCACGCGACCGCCCACATCATGACGACCCGAGCCGGTTCCCCGCGGCGTGTGGGGGCGGGTCGGCCCGCGGCGTGAGAAGGGGCTTCGTCCCGGACTGTGATGGAAATCCAACGCGACTGGCACGTGTGGTTCCGTTTCTCGGCTTTTGTCCTGCCCCGGGGCAGGCGTCGTTCGTCGTCGTCGTCATTAACAGCCGATACCACCCGTACAGAGTGCGCCCTGTAGCTTCAGTGGGCGTACACGACGTGCCATGGCGTTTTCGGTGTACCGGTCTTCCTCTTGGCCCGTGCTCGGTGTGGGAGGTGTGGACGGCAGTCGCGGGCCCATCACGTTCTCGAGGAACACTTTCAGCACACCGCGGGTTTCTTCGTATATCAGGACCGGATATACGTTCACACCACCTCTGCGGCGCCGAGACGACGGCTGCGCCGGCTTCGTGGATACCCTGGATGTTATCAAGCAACACTTCACCTGTGACATTCGCTCCACCTTTTCCCAACCCTTTCCAAGTTTACTCTGGCCCGGTCATGTTACGGTGATCCTCGTGATGCCATTTTGTTAAATAACTTTTGCGTACTTAACAATGGCGGGGAGGCCGGAGACGTTCGGACTACAGCGTGGACAGACTTGAAAATGTAAGCCCTCGTCTTGCAATCTCACTCTCGATCCCCCGCAGGGGGGAGAGGGAAAACGGTATCAGGCGTGGCCCTCTTGCCGTTAGGTATCTGCCTCCGCCCATGTAATATGTGGCGTCGTATTGGGGTGGGGCTTATGGGGCACAGAAATATATCGTCCTGGTTTTTTAGAGTACAGGGATAAGGATACAGAATTGGGGAGTGCCAGTATGCTACAAGGGCGGTCTAAGACCAACCGACAGGTGAGGCTCCTGGTACACCCAGGAGAGGACCCGGATCTAGGCGACCAGCGACCTAGCCTAGGGTAGCGGCTCAGGAGTCAGGAAGAAAGAAGGGAAGTGGCAGGAGGGGTATCTGGGGAAATCTGCGAGCGGCGGGCGGACGGGCATGCCACGGTGCGCTGTCTCGGTATGGTAAATGATCCGAGGCATCGGCCACGGTGGGAAGGCGCGGGCTGCAAGAGTGGTAATGTGGGTTCCTCGAGGCTATCGACACGGAAGGTCCTCGCTGTATAGTGGCGGCCTCACGTATCGAGGAAGCCGGGCGACTCTGCGGAGGGCCGCCATTTTGCTCATTCTGAGGACACCCGCGACGCAGATGGGGGTATCTGGTGAGGGAGTACCATGCGGGGGCGGTACGTCAAGATGATGGGCCCTGGGACAGTCACCGTTTTGTACCCAGCCCCAGTATGGTCGCGGTAGGGGGAAGTCGGTGAGCGGAGGAAGGGGCCGGGCCGCGCCAGTCAGGGCCAGCGCAGCTCCCGCCGCTTTTCCTGGCCCTTGGATAACAGGGCCGCCATCGAAAGACGTCTGTCCATGATGACGGCACCAGGTATGTGACTCGATGTAGTCCCAACCGACCTGTTCGAACTGGCGGTCTTATCGGAGGCCGGGAGGCAACGCCAAGTGGGCCCCCAAAACGAGATAGTGTTGGGTCTTCGCCCACGTTGTAGCGTGAGCCTGCCACTCCGCCTAGCCAGTCGGGCAGAAGGTCGATTGGCTCGCTGGAGTTTCAACGCCGCGTGGTTGGCGTTGGGCAGGGACTTGGCCATTGCCCGGATTCGCCACGTCGTCGGCATGTAAAGAGCCAACACTGGTGTCCCTCGGGGCATGGGATGTCATCCAGTATAAGCTGCGTTAACAGGCGTGGTGAGAGCGTTGTACACCTGTGGGACCCCTGCTGCAATGGCAGGTGGGAGGCGTCCCGGTGGAGGAGAGAGACAGGGTGGTGTCCACCTTCACAAGGAAGGTTCCTGCCGCGGAGGAATTCGGATACGGACATTCCGATGTGGAAACGGAGTGCCCAATCCGATCCACCTCTGTCCAGTGAGACGTGTGCCACACCTGTCATTTTAACGCCTTGGACACGTCAGGAAGGCCGCCACCTGGTCGTTCCCTTCATGTTTAGGCGGCCCCCGTGGCCAAAGTGGATGACTCGGGCCAGGAGGAGGGTGGCGAGGGTACACTGCGGCAACGCCAAAACGGGTTCGGAGCGCGGCTGGAAGTTTGGAAGTGCGCCTGGGTGCAGTGGCAACAGTAGCTTCTCGAACACGCTTGGAGGTGGCGTTCAACAAGGAGGTAGCCGGGTGTGTTAGGCGGGGTGGGGTCGGGTAATGGGGCCCCCCGGATACCCTCTGGCCTCCTGTAAATCTTTACCGGGCTTCGGGTACTCCACGACTCACAGGGGGCTTCTTCCAGCCTGCGGGGCAAAATCGCCCAGCCGGCAGGATGGCATTGAAGAGGCCTGGTGAGTGATGACGATGGTCTTCCTTGGAAGGTGGTTGATTGAAAGCGCTAAATGGGCAATCCGTCTAGTGTACCCGGACGCTTTGCGAGGCTGAGTGACGCCCAAATCGCCTCTTGACGCTCGACGGGGGAAAAGAAGGGTGGAGGTGGAGTCGGGATGTGGGGATGGGACAGGAATACAGTCGATGACTCCCGCTGCCTCCAGCCGCGCGGGAAAACCGGGCGCAGACTGGGGTTTCGTGCGCAAATTGACCCTCAACCGTGGTCTGCCAGTATGTCGGCCATGCCTTGATGGAGTCGAGCGCAGCGTGCCATCGGGTGGAACGTAGGGGTCTGGAAGGGTGGGGGATTCTTTAAAAATCTGACGGCTCCAGCTTCGGAGAGAGAGCGTCAGCGTCCTCACTGGCGTCTCTAATCCTCGCCATCCAACCTTCGGCGTAGGGGACTCGCACGAGCGCAATGCGGACTCAGCTCACCACAGCCATTGCGTTGTTCTTGGTGGCAGGGCTCGCGGGTCTGTTGTCCACTCAATGCGAGTCTTCGTCTTCCGCGCAATGAGTTCGGCAATGTGCCGTGGGGTTGGGGGAAGTCTGGTTGTGACTCGCTGGGTCAGTGGATTCTAGGAGGGCGTGTGATCGTTCAGCACTGTGATCGACGCCTCAAGTTCGATCGACACTAGGCGGAATAAACAAGCGGCTCCTCGCGTTGGTGGTGTCAGCTGCGCACGTGGAGGGCTTCGAAGCGAGGCCAGCAGATTGGTCCCCGGCGGGGGGCGTCCAGCGGCTTCCGGTTTTCCCCGGATATGGCGAAGATAACGGGGAGGGATCGGATCCACAGGTTTCTGGCAGGACCTATGGTGGTCGATGGAAACCGGAACAGGATCGAATCCCCTTGTGAACGAGGAGATCGATAGCTGGTTCCGTGCGACTTCACGGATGTAGTGTGTGTGGGCTCGTTCAGGCCCCTCCCCCGTACCCGTGGTTCGGTCCGGAGTCTCGAAAAATGTATCCTGCCAGGAGCATCACGGTGGCAATGCCACGCGGATGCGATTTTGCATTACAAGGTCCCCCGCGGCTATTGCCGGGGGTGCGGTTGCGCATAGGAGGCCGGGGCTGGACTTCGGCCGAGAAAGAGGGAGGGACTTGGGAGGCCGGATAAACGCGCGTACAGCCACTCGATGGTGCTGGCATGCCCGGACACGTCAGTTCCCCGATCCCAGGGATTGGAAGGCATGAGGTTGGTGTTCGGGAGGACCGAGCGGCAGGTGGGGGAGGATTGGTTGACTGCGATCAGCAGTACCCGGTAACGTTTTCCACCGCGTCCAAGGCCCGTAAGATGGGATTACCCTGGCGCGTGTTGAAAGGCGTCGGTTGTCACGGAGGTGGCTATAGTTTTATGAGATATTTATACGTGCTGTCTCATTCGCACAGCGGCGCACTCTCGCGCCGAAGATGAACGAACGAACGAAGCGTCGCGTTCGTCGTACTGAGTGTGCAATATTCGGCATTGAGAATTGTCAGCGTTGAGGATTAAGGATCGTCGCGTCAGGATCAGATTAAGTGTTTAGGCGACGGTGTAGATCGTTAGTTCGTTACAGATACGCCTGGATGGAGCCGTTATATATACATTATGTATTCACCTAACAAATATGATGATTACCATTTAGTAATACAGTGGGATAGTAATAGATTGATATAATTTCTCTGATTAGTATTTGTTTATATATTATTATTTTTCTTTTTATTACTTGTTTTTCTAATCACGTGTAATAATAATAATAGTAATGCAATGGGCGATTAGTGAACATAATATACATATATTTATAGTTGTTAATTAATTAACTAATGAACAAAGTTTAATAATCTTATTGGAATGATGTCACTTATTATTCTTTATTTATGTAAAACATGCTTAGCTATTATTATTGTTGTTGTTATATGCGCACTTATATGTATATATACACATAAGCTTTTCTAGAACGTTTTGCGAGAAACTGTATATTTCTACATGAATCATTTTGTGGCCCTGAAAAGGGCCTTTTGTCTTATGTGTTCGTGCGAACACGCACATGCGACGGTGCACACCGCGCAGGTAGAGGAGGCGGAGAAGTACGACGGTGCAGACACACCGCGTACACCACCACCACCACCACAACCGCCGCCGAAACACTGTGTGCCGCACTTGCGCATTCGCATTTGTCACGAAGGAACACACACTTCACTTGGAGCTCGTGTACTTGGTGACGGCTTTGGTGCCTTCGCTGACCGCGTGCTTGGCCAACTCGCCGGGCAGCAGGAGCCTCACGGAGGTCTGCACCTCCCTGGACGTGATAGTGGACCTCTTGTTGTAGTGGGCGAGACGAGACGCTTCTGCGGCGATGCGCTCGAAGATGTCGTTCACGAAAGAGTTCATGATGGACATCGCCTTACTGGAGATACCGGTGTCCGGGTGGACTTGTTTGAGCACTTTGTAGATGTAGATGGCGTAGCTCTCCTTCCTCTTGTGCTTCTTCTTCTTCTTGTCCGATTTGGAGATGTTCTTTTGGGCTTTGCCCGATTTCTTGGCGGCCTTTCCGCTAGTCTTGGGCGGCATTGCGATTTATATTATTGATATTGATCGATGTGATAATAGTGACACAGCACTGGCAGGCTTACGCACTGTAACTATAAAAATACGGGGTCGAACTCGAGATGTACTCACTTTGGGTGAACGCACAAACGCTAGCGACGCTCACTAGTCACCGACACTGAATCGACCAATAAGAACCCCGTACGCGCGACCAAGAACGGGGACGACCCCCCCCGCATTCTCATCCCCCCCCCCCCCCCCCACGCTGCCCTGCACCCTCAGCAAGATGATAGGTATATTAATTATAAAACAAACACACCCATTTTATATATATATATATATATATATATATATATATATATATATATATATATATATATATATATATATATATATATATATATATATATATATATATATATATATATATATATATATATATATATATATATATATATATATATATATATATAGCAGATAATAATAATAATATTTGTTATTATTTACACATTTGTACAGTTAGTATTGTTCGTCAATACTAACTGAACAAATGTGTATGTAAATAATAATAATAATTGTTATTATCTGCCAATTCTTATTTGAATTTTCTATTTTTTTTTTTTTTTATATATACATATATAATAATAATAGTAGTTAATTTATTCGTCAATACTAACTGAACAAATGTGTAAATAATAATAGCAATTATTAATATTATTATCTGCCAATTCTTATTTGAATTTTCTATTTATTTATTTTTTTTTTTTGTGTATATATATATAAAATTGTTATGGTATCTCTGGGTACATATAATATATAGTGTATATATATATAAAATTGTTATGGTATCTCTGTGTATATATATATATAATATTATTAATTGTCTTTCATGTAGTAAATTGTATGTAGTAAATTTATTAATATGTGACGACATGACGTGAAGGTGAGACGTCTCGCACAGTGAAACTTTTATGCAATTTCAAAGCTTTTACGGATGTATATTGTGGCCCTGAAAAGGGCCTTTTAATAATTTTTCGGCGCACAATGCTGGTGGTGGTGGTGGTGGATAGTTGTATCTGTGTGTGCGCCGCGCGCAATCTACGACGCGACAGGCACTCGCACGCACACAGAAAAACACACATATACACACACACACACACACGTGACGTCACGCAGCACTATGCACTGAAGAGGTGTGAGAATTAGGCTTTCTTCTCGGTCTTCTTGGGCAAGAGCACGGCTTGAATGTTAGGCAGGACACCGCCCTGCGCGATCGTAACGCCAGAGAGCAACTTGTTCAACTCCTCGTCGTTTCTGATCGCCAACTGGAGATGCCTGGGGATGATTCTGGTCTTCTTGTTGTCGCGGGCCGCGTTTCCGGCCAACTCGAGCACTTCGGCGGCCAGATATTCCATCACGGCCGCGAGGTACACCGGTGCCCCGGCACCCACGCGTTCTGCGTAGTTGCCCTTCCTCAGCAGTCTGTGTATACGTCCGACGGGAAACTGAAGTCCTGCACGGTTGGAGCGAGACTTTGCCTTTCCCTTCACTTTGCCACCCTTACCGCGACCCGACATGTTATTTGGAGAGTTGATATAAATATAAAACAAAGATAATAACGTCCGCGAGCGTGTGTGCGCGCGGTTGATGTATTCACACTCTCTCGACCTCGAGGGGAGAGAGGAAAACGGTATCAGGGCGTGGCCCTCTTGCCGTTGGTGTCTACCTCCG
>JAZFAU010000991.1:0-29710 GCA_037178615.1 Dione vanillae
AGTATTTTCTTTTATATATATTGCTTTTAATTTTTGTTGTCAATTTTATTGAATGTGATTGATGAACATTGGAACAAATAGTTATTTATTCTTGTTATTTCACTTTATTTTTAGATTAAAGCGAAAACGCTGACCAAAGAGAGCATCACTCTACTGCTACCAATAATAAATTAAAAGAGGAGGCTTGGAAATTGATTGCGCAGGAGCTTATTGTTATAACCAGAGACATATGGCGTCTGGAACAACTGTGTTTGAAACTTAAAAAAGCAGCAAGTAAACAAAGTGCATTAAAAAGGAACATAACCATAAGGTCTGTAATTCTACCTGTTATGATCTAGACATTTAATTCAGAATTTTTTTGTAATACTATCAATAAAACTTGTAAGTCACATAACTGTTTTTAAAACTATAAAAATATCTACAAAAATGATGTTCTATTTACACAATAATATTAATAATATACTAAATTTTAACATTCATAATGGAATTTAAAAGGCAAATGAATAAAGATTCATGAGTCTTATTTACAAATTTATATTTCTATTATTATTTTAGTGTGAATGGTAAAGGAATATTAATAAAATGCTATTAAAGTGGGTAATATACATAGTTAATATAATATATATTTTTACAGTTAACAAATGCAGGAAGCTTTCAGAGGAAGTCTGGAAGTAGTGAGGGATAAGGATTTAGGAGTAGCAGCTTAGATTCAGGCGAAGACTGGAAAAGTATTGCAGAAAAGAAAATAAATAGAGTTACAAAATAAAAAATATAGATTTAGAATGCTTAAAATTAGAATTAAAAATAAAAACATTAAAACAGCATATTGACTGAGGTATACATTTATTGATAATTATTTTTATAATTTGTATATGAATAAAGAAGTATATATATGATCCTTGTTTGTTTATTATATCCATAAGATTGAATTTTCTCTGTAGATTTATTTAAATTTTAATATTCATTTGATATTTTATTTTCACTTTTTAAATTTTGTATATTAATTTATTTAGAATACATACTTATTCATCTGAAAAAGAAATACTTGATTATTTAGTATAGTACATTTGCCACCTAAACATATGATATTATAATAACAGTTCATTCCAATTAAAATAATTGTCTATCAAACATTGTCTAACAATATGATGTTGATGAGTTACTCCGATCAACTGGATCATTTTCAGACTCCTCAACCATTATCTCTACATGAGGTTCCACATCATTAATATTATTTTACTGGCAAATGTTGTGTAACACTGAAGTAGTATTAATAAGAGCTTTTGTTGTCTCAAATGAAAGGCGATTTTTTAGTAATAGTACTAGAAAACACCTTTTCCATACACTGAAACACCTGAAAAAATCATAAATGAAGTATCTATGTGCAAATAATTATTGAAGTAATAGTTGTAATATAAATCTTTTTATAATATTTCTATTCTTAATCTCTGCTTCGTTATGATGATTCTCTGTGATATTTGTTGGATTAAGCAGAGGTATTAATAAGTATGAAATATTTTTAAAAATGCCATCTTCATCTTGCATTAGGTGCTACAAATCATACAAGTTTAGAGTTTAACATTGAATCATTATTTAATATATGTAATTAATAATTATCTTAAAAATATACTTTTAAAAATTGAATTGTTGAATATTGTAGCTTCATGATCAGATTCTGGCCAAAGTAACCACATTCTTAATTTATTTCTTTACTTTTTTATTTATTTGCTTTATTTACATTAAACAAATAAATCTGCCTTTATATATATATCTTTTCTGTTCCTGTATTCTTCTCCTATATTTGAATCTAAAACATAATGATACTTAGTTGTTATTACATCTTAGTAAATTAGTAAAATAGTAAGAAATCAAGCAAATAAAAGGTTTAGGTTACCCACCAGGTGACTGTATGTGTACAATCTATTGCACCAAATACTTTAGGAAACCCTACAATGGCAAGAAAGGCAGGCTGGGTATTTTCTGTAACTTAACCATATTCTGTGAAAATATTCTGAGTATAGTCCAGCTATTTCACATGATAAGTCGGCCATCGGCGTTCTGCTAGCTATTATAAATAACATAACATAGACACAGTTAAAGTAATAGAATTTTGTACTTACCGAGAGGATTCTCAGTGATGGTAGAAGTATTTATTTAATTTAGTAAATAGTTCATCAACACTACTTTTATTATGTCTGAATTTAAATGTAAATTCAGCGTCTGAAAACTCACTATAATAATTTCTGCGATTATTTTTTTTTACTTTTTGCAGGTTCTGTATTTGCATTAGAATCAAATACAACGACCTCATACATTTCGTTATCACTTTCATCACTATACAAAGCTATTATTTTTATTAAATTCGCAAATTAAATCTGTAACTAACGATAAATCGCACGAATTCGAGCGATATCAAAATTGTTGACAGATAGTATTTAAAACAAACTAAAGTTAAATGACAGAGCGTTATTGAAACGCTCTTTACCGTGTGAGAGCCTTGCATTTGCACGAATGGGCCGGCTCGACCGGAGTGATACCACGGCCTCACAGAAAACCGGCGTAAAATGACGCTTGCGTCGTGTTTCGTCGCGTGAGTGAGGGTACCGGAGGCCCAATTCCCCCCAACCCCCCTCCCTTATGATGGCGCAGTTTAAAAATCATCTACCCCAGGAGGGTACCAACTGCGCTAGCGTTGGAGAATCCCTCTCTGGACATCCAGGCTCAGGACTCAACTCAGCCGAGCGTGGGTGTCCAGGCCGCCCCACGAATTCTGGGGGGGGCAAAACCGCGCTAAATAATTCCCGGGGCAAGAGCGGACTTTACACGGCGTCCCCTGCCACACTAGTTGTGGAGTTTTGCAACATCAGGGGCTTACATTCTAACATCAATGCTGTCCACTACCACCTCGAGACAGTAAAGCCGGCTCTGCTCTTTTTGACTGAGACGTAAATATCGTCTCCGGCGGACACCTCTTACTTGCATTACCCTGGTTACAGTTTGGAACATTCCTTCGTACCAAAAGCAGGTGTGTGCGTGTACGTTAGAGACGATGTTAGCTCACGCCGCCTCAGGAATCTTGAAGGTAGGGACCTCTCCATCTTGTGGCTACGTGTAGATAGCGACGACCACCCCCGCATCTACGCTTGCCTCTACAGGTCCCATAGCGGTGATGCCGAAACCGAACGACTCCTTGAGCACGTCCAAATGGCTACAGATTTAGTGCAACAGCAGACCCCTTCCGCAGAGATCGTGATACTCGGCGATTTTAACGCCCACCACGCCGAATGGCTTAGTTCACGCAAGACCGATCACGCTGGAAGATCTGTTCATGACTTCGCCCTGGCCTATGGTTTTACGCAGCTGGTTACAACGCCCACGCGAATCCCAGATATGGAAAACCAGGAACCTTCACTGTTGGATCTTCTGCTGACTTCCCACCCCGAAGACTACACCGTGTCTGTCGGTGCTCCTCTAGGCTCCTCTGACCATTGCCTTATACGGAGTGTGGTGCCACTCTCACCCTTAGCGCAACCACGCTGTCCACGAAGACGTCGAGTGTGGCACTACAAGTCAGCAGACTGGGATGGATTGCGATCCTTCTTTGCGTCCTACCCATGGAGTCAGGTTTGCTTTGCACTGGTTGACCCCAATGCCGTTGCTGATGCTATTGCTAATGTGGTGCTACAGGGTATGGAACTTTTCATTCCAAACTCTGTGGTCCCTATTGGTGCCAAACGCCAACCTTGGTTTAGCCGATCCTGCAAAATTGCATCTCGCAATAAGTGGGAGGCTTACCAGGCCTGGGCGGCTGCTGCAGCAACGAAGGATGTGAATACCAGTGACTTAAAAAAGAAGTTTAACCACTCCACCCGATCCTTCAAAAGAGACATTGCTAGGGCGAAGTTCTTGTACACCTCCAGGATTGGCGAGCGACTAGAGCGTCTTCCGTCTGGAACTCGTGCATTTTGGTCCCTCGCTAAAGCCGTCCATGGAAATTTCTGTACGCCATCTCTACCACCTTTGCTCAAGGGAGATGATTCATTGGTCCACGACGCAAAGGAGAAAGCCGACCTCCTGGGCAAATTCTTTGCGTCCAACTCATTCCTGGATGACAAGGGCCAAGACCCGCCGATAATACCACGGTGCAACTTTGTTATGCCGGACATCCGATTCCACCAAAAAGCAGTGCGGTCAGCAATGCTATCCCTGGATGTCCACAAATCGAGCGGGCCCGATGGAATCTCTCCCATTGTTCTAAAGACATGTGCTCCGGAGTTGGCACCGGCAATAACGCGACTTTTTCGGCTTTCCTATTCCTCTGGCGTAGTCCCGTCTTCATGGAAGACAGCTTTAGTGCACCCGATCCCTAAAAAAGGTGACCGCTCAGATCTGACCAATTACAGGCCAATAGCCATAACCTCATTGCTCTCGAAAATAATGGAATCCATTATTAACAACCAGCTCCTACGGTACCTTGAGGATAACCAGCTGCTTAGCGACCATCAGTACGGCTTCCGTCAGGGTCGCTCGGCTGGTGATCTCCTAGTATACCTGACACATCGTTGGGCACAAGCCATCGAGAGTAAGGGCGAGGCTGTGGCTTTTAGTCTGGATATAGCGAAGGCCTTCGATCGGGTTTGGCATAAAGCACTACTTTCAAAGCTACCTTCCTATGGGCTTCCTGAGAAATTATGTGAATGGGTCACCAGTTTCCTAACTGACAGAAGCATAAAGGTCGTAGTCGACGGCGAATGCTCCGATCTCATGTCCGTTAATGCTGGTGTCCCGCAAGGCTGTGTGCTATCACCCACGCTGTTCCTCTTGCACATTAATGATATGCTGCAAATGAGTGGCATCCATTGTTATGCGGATGACAGCACAGGTGATGCTTTATACACCGGCCGCGCCAACATTTCTCGGGAAAACGTCATTGAAAGCCGAACCAAACTTGTGTCTGTAATTGAAACTTCGTTTCAGGAAATATCAGACTGGGGTAAACTAAACCTGATCCAATTTAACCCCAAGAAGACACAAGTTTGCGCGTTCACCGCTAAAAAGCTGCCATTTGTCGTATCGCTCCGTTTCGAAAGCACTCCTCTAACTGCCTCAGCCAATATCGGAATTCTTGGCGTCGACATATCGAGCGAAGTCCAGTTTTGTGATCATCTGGAGGGTAAGGCTAAATTAGCCTCGAAGAAGCTCGGGGTGCTCAATAGATCGAAACAGTATTTCACGCCGGCTCACCGCCTGCAACTTTACAAGGCTCAGGTTCGGCCTCACATGGAATACTGTTCACATCTTTGGGCAGGGGCTCCCCAGTACCAGCTGCTCCCTCTAGACCGCATTCAAAGGAGAGCGACTCGAATTGTCGATTGCGAAAAGATTTCTGATCGGCTCGACTCCTTGGCACTGCGTAGAGATGTAGCCTCGCTATGCATTCTCTACCGCATATATCATGGGGAGTGCTCTGAAGAACTGTTCGGACTGATCCCTGCCGCCTCTTTCCGTTATCGATCTATGCGTCAACTCCACCACCCCCACCACCTTGACAGTTGGCAGAGTACAACTGTACGATTTAGCAGAAATTTTCTGCCCCGCACCACAAAATTGTGGAATGAGTTGCCGCAAGCGGTATTTCCGGACAGATACGACCTGCAGACCTTCAAAAAAAGAGCGTATTCCCATTTAAAAGGCCGGCAACGCATTTTGTAGCTCCTCTGGTGTTGCAAATGTCCATGGGCGGCAGTATTCACTTACCATCAGGTGATCTGTCAGCTCGTTTGCCACCTATATTATATATAAAAAAAAAAACGCTCCACGTGTGGTTTGTATGGAACTATATATCTCTGGTAAGCAGGAGCCCTCCCAAAGATAGTTTAAATTCGGAGATATAAATTTCGATTTATCTTTGTTTATTGAAACGCAAATGTGACGTTTCGCCTACTGGCGGTAACCAATTTGACAGATTGTAAAATGTTAGTAGGTTATTGAGATCGGCCGTTAGTAAATTATATCATGTTAAAATACAAAATCTAGCGTTAACGAAACGCATTCTTCTTCTTCTTCTTCTTCTCTTTAGTAATGGCGTTTCGAGCGTGCGAGTTGAGCACAATTCACTTCGCCAATGTCACGTTGAATGGAGAACACACAAAGGAGAATGTACGGTAAAAAGAGAGATATCATTACACAGTTGGAGTATGCATGTTTAAAAGAGATCCAGTTTAAATCCTTCACCTATAACAAAATCACAGATATCTACAATATATACAGATAATAAATGGGGCTAGTAATAAACAATATATTTACATGGGTGTTAGCTTATACTCTAATATTGTTATATTTAATATATTTACACAAAAATTTACACAAAGGACTAAACACAAACATTAACAAACATTGAACATTAAGGGGGCGAGGGACTTTAAGAGGGAGGACATCATAAATGGGGCGAGCTAATTTGGGGCAAGAAAAAAGGATATGGGCAGGAGAACCGTCGTCTAGGCCACATTCACACAGTGAATGGTCCCTGACCCTGATCTTGGCCAGATGAATAGGTGTACATGCATGTCCAAGGCGTAAACGACAAATTGTTGAAATAACTTTCCGTTCTGCAAATTTTTGAGAGTAAAACCAAGGACGCTTTGGGATATCAGGTTGAAGAAATGCATAATATTTTCCTTTCTGAGATTTTGACGTATCCCAGTATTTAGACCAGGACTTATCCAAATGAGTTCTTGCAAGAGACAACAGATCATGAGCCGAATTAACAAAATGTTCCAAGGTACCACACTGGACAGCTAATTTAGCACAAGAGTCTGCAGATTCGTTCCCACTGATTCCAGAATGGCCTGGGATCCAAACCAGAGTAATATTCAAACCCTTGAGATGACATGAGTATAATTCTTCACGAATCCTTAAAACAATTGAAGATCTTAATTTACTTTGAAACGGGTTACCCTTTATAGCCATTAAGCAGCTTAGTGAGTCAGTAAAAATAACAGTTTGTTTAACGTTATGGGACTGTGAGAACAGGATTGCTTCTAATAAAGCAACAGCCTCACCTGTAAACACTGAGGACTCGGGGGGACATTTGAATTGTAAAGTAATTTTGAATTTTGGAATCCAGCAAGCTGCACCAACACAGCCTTCTATTGAAAGCTTTGAAGCATCAGTGTAGATGTGTAAGTAATTCAACCATTTTTCATTTACTGCCTCTAGAAATTTTGTGTTAGTGCCCGGATCACCCTTGGTCAAGCCAAGATCTGTGATGATATGTGGAAAATAAACCAATGCATTGTATGGTGTACAATACAAAGGATTAGATGGAAAACGTGACAGAGGATTTGGAAGATTAGTGAACTTAAGGAAGCTATTAAGCAGGTATGGTAAAGGCTTATTACGGGGTAATAGGCCAGCTAGCTCAGTTAGCTTAGACCACAGAGGATGGGACGAAAGCTGCAGCATTTTACCCACAAATCGGTCTGCAAGGAATTGTCTACGAATAGGCAAGGGGGGATCAACACATTCCACTTGAAGTGCATTGGTAGGAGTAGACTTCATTGCTCCTAGGATAATGCGCAGGCATTTGTACTGAATACGATTAAGTTTTTCTGTGGCTACTTTGTTGAATGGGTCCAGAACAAATAAAGCATAATCAATATGACTACGGATAAGAGCACCGTACAGAAGCTTTTGAGTATAAGGGTGTGCACCCCACCACACACCAGATACAGCTCTTAAAGCGTTAATGCCTTTTTCGCATTTTTTACTGAGACATTCAGCGTGCGCAATTCCGTTCAGTCGTTTATCGAGTACTATGCCAAGAAATTTCGCAGTATCCGTTACCTGAATAGGAGTACCATCATACATTATATGAAAATTTGGAGTACTCCTCTTTTTAGAGAATACCACAACTTGGCACTTTGCAATGGATAGTGCAAGGCCATGATTAAACAACCACTGATCAAGATAGTGCAAAGCAGAATTTAAGCGAAAAGTTATGTCCTGTACAGAATTTGAGCTGTAATAAAGGACGATGTCATCAGCATATTAAAGGATGTTACAAAAATTGTTAACAGCTAATTCGAGGTCATGTGTATAAATGTTATATAACAGAGGACTAAGAGCGGAACCCTGAGGAAGACCTTTCCAGACAAGTCTGGAAGGTACAGTAAGAAGCGGGTGTTTAACAGATACCGTACGACCGGTTAGCAAATTACAAATGAAATGACTCATCCTCATCGGAATACTCAGCTGTTGCATTTTCTGCCTGAGCATCGGAAGATTGACATTATCATAAGCAGATGCAACATCTAGGAAAACACCTACCAAATACTCTCCTTTGGAAAAAGCTCGTCGAATGTCTGTAGTAAAAATACTGAGACTATCTACCGTACTAACCCCCTTTCTAAAGCCAAACTGAGAGGGAGCTAAGATATTTCTGCTTTCCATTATCCATTCTAATCGGTTTTTCAAAAGCCGTTCAGTAATTTTTGCTAATGTAGATGATAGCGCAATGGGTCTATAGGAATCCGGATCAGAAGGGCATTTTCCAGGCTTAAGGATAGGGATAACAAACTGGGATTTCCATGAACTAGGAATGTTGCCTGATTGAAATATAATATTAATCAAATTTAAAAAATAAAGTTTAGATTTTTCATTCAATTTTGTTATGAATGAATAAGGGACACCATCTTCGCCTGGAATAGTGTCTTTCAAATCCGTTAAGACGCTTTTGAGCTCTTCCAAAGAAAAGGGATCATCCATTTCCTCTGAAGACTCAATCGGCAACTCAAAGGACAAATCAGAGGGCGGAACGAAAGGAGGAGCCAATTTGTCAGCAAAATCGTTAAGCCATTTAGACGGATTATTGGAATTAGGACTAGGGATACTGCTAAGAGATCGGCGAAACCTCTTAACATTTGTCCACACAACAGAGGAAGGAGTGCGAGGATTAAGGGATTCACAGAAATTAACCCACCCAACTCTTTTCTTCTTCCAAATAAGTTTCCTGAAATTAGCATCGCTTCGTTTAAAATCAATATAATTTTCCATTGTCATACAGGCTGCGTATGACACCTCAGCAGATGTTCGCCGATTGACAGAATCAGAGCATTCCTGATCCCACCAGGGATTGGAAGGCAGCCGATTCTGAATGGAATGTTTTTTGGGGATATGTAAGTCAGCTGCAGATAAAATGACAGAGACAAACCGATCATAGCAAAGAATGACATTCTCATAATTAACAGAATCAGGAAGACTATCCAACATGCGATCCACAGAGTCAGCATACTCATTCCAGTTGGCTTTTTTTAAGTTAAATTTAACGAAACGCATTGATATTTGGCATTTATTTGACAGCAGATGACAGTATTCAATGTTGAAAAAAATATAACTAAAAAAAAAAAGTTAAAATTTATTACTATTTCAAGTGTTTCTCGTAAAAGGTTATAAATAATTATTAATGTCAAGTGTTTCATGTGAAATAGTTCAAATAATGTGAGTTTGGATTAGGCTTGTGTTTTTCGTCATTGAGCCATTTGTAAAATATTTAAGACCGATATGTTCATTCTGAATTGAGATGTTTTAAAAGGCAAACGATTAAAATTTTAGTTACTTCGAAGATGGCTGATTTAGTAAGTATTTTTTGTTATATATTGCTTTTAATTTTTGTTGTCAATTTCATTGAATGCGATTGATGAACATTGGAACAAATAGTTATTTATTCTTGTCATTTCACTTTATTTTTAGATTAAAGCGAAAACGCTGACCAAAGAGAGCATCACTCTACTGCTACCAATAATAAATTATAAGAGGAGGCTTGGAAATCGATTGCGCAGGAGCTTATTGTTATAACCAGAGACATATGGCGTCCGGAACAACTGTGTTTGAAACTTAAAAAAGCAGCAAGTAAACAAAGTGCATTAAAAAGGAACATAACCATAAGGTCTGTAATTCTACCTGTTATGATCTAGACATTTTATTCAGATTTTTTTTGTAATACTCTCAATAAAACTTGTAAGTCACATAACTATTTTTAAAACTATAAAAATATCTACAAAAATGATGTTCTATTTACACAATAATATTAATAATATACTAAATTATTATATATATTAACATTCATAATGGAATTTAAAAGGCAAATGAATAAAGATTCATGAGTCTTATTTACAAATTTATATTTCTATGTTTTATTTTAGTGTGAATGGTAAAGGAATATTAATAAAATGCTATTAAAGTATATACATAGTTAATATAATATATATTTTTACAGTTAACAAACGCAGGAAGCTTTCAGAGGAAGTCAGGAAGTAGTGAGGGATAAGGATTTAGGAGTAGCAGCTTAGATCCAGGCAAAGACTGAAAAAGTATTGCAGAAAAATAAATAAATAGTTACAAAATAAAAAAAATAGATTTGGAATGCTTAAAATTAGAATTAGAAATAAAAAATTAAAACAGCATATTGACTGAGGTATAAATTTATTGATAATTATTTTTATAATTTGTATATGAATAAAGAAGTATATATATGATCCTTGTTTTTTTATTATATCCATAAGGTAAATTTTCTTTATGTAGATTTATTTAAATTATAATATTCATTTGATATTTTATTTTCACTATTTCTATTTTGCATATTAATTTAGAATACATACTTATTCAACTGAAAAAGAAATACTTGATTATTTAGTATACTATATTTGCCACCTAAACATATGATATTATAACTACAGTTCATTCCAATTAAAATAATTGTCTATCAAACATTGTCTAACAATATGATGTTGGTGAGTTACTCCGATCAACTGGATCACTGGATCATCAGACTCCTCAAATATTATGTCTACATCAGGTTCCACATCATTAATATTATTTTACTGGCAAATATTGTGTAACACTGAAGTATTATTAATAACAGCTTGTGTTGTCTCTAATGAAAGGTGATTTTTTAGTGATAGTACTAGAAAACACCTTTTCCATACACCAAAACACCTGAAAAAATAAATGATGTATCTATGTGCAAACAATTGTTGAAGTAATAGTTGTAATATAAATCTTTTTATAATATTTCTATTCTTAATCTGTGCTTCATTATAATGATTCTCTGTGATAGTTGTTGGATTAAGCAGAGGTATTAATAAGTATGAAATATTTTTGAAGAAGCCATCTTCACATTGCATTAGGTGCTACAAATCATATAAGTTAAGAGTTTAACATTGAATCATTATTTACTATATGTAATTAATAATTATCTTAAAAATATACTTTTAAAAATTGAGTTGTTGAATATTGTAGCGTCATGATCATATTCTGGCCAAAGTAACCACATTCTTAATTTTTTCTTTACTTTTTATTTATTTGCTTTATTTACATTAAATAAATAAATCTGCCTTTATATATATATAACTTTTCTGTTCCTTTAGTCTTCTCCTATATTTGAATCTAAAACATAATGATACAGTTGTTATTACACCTTAGTGAAATAGTAAGAAATCAAGAAAATAAAAGGTTTTATCTACCAGGTGACAGTATGTGTACAATCTATTGCACCAAATACTTTAGGAAACCCTGCAAGGACAAGAAAGGCAGGCTGGGTATTTTCTGTAACTTTAAACATATTCTGAGTATAGCCCAGCTATTACACATGATACGTCGGCCACTGGCGTTCTGCTAACTATTATAGTAACATAACATAAATATAGTTAAAGTAATAGAATTTTGTACTTACCGAGAGGATTCTCAGTGATGGTAGAAGTATTTAATTAATTTAATAAATAGTTCATCAACACTAGTTTTATTATGTCTGAATTTAAATGTAAATTCAGTTCTGCGATTATTTTTTTTACTTTCTGCAGATTCTATATTTGCATTAGAATCAAATACACCGACCACATACATTTCGTTATCACTTTCATCACTAAACAAAGCTATTATTTTTATTAAATTCGCAATTTAAATCTGTAACTAACGATAAATCGCCCGAATTCGGGCGATATCAAAATTGTTGACAGATAGTATTTAAAACAAACTAAAGTTAAATGACAGAGCGTTATTGAAACGCTCTACGTGTAGTTTGTATGGAACTATATATCTCTGGTAAGCAGCCGGCCCTCCCAAAGATAGTTTAAACTCGAAGATATAAATTCTGATCTATCTTTGTTTATTGAAACGCAAAGGTGACGTTTCTTCTTCTTCTTCTTCTCTTTAATTATGGCGTTTCGAGCGTGCCAGTTGAACACAATTCACTTCGCCAATGTCACGTTGAATGGAGAACACACAAAGGAGAATGTACGGTAAAAAGGAGACAGCATTACACAAAAGAGGAATGCATGTTTAAAAGAGATCCATTTTAAATCCTTCACCTATAACAAAATCAACAAATAACTACAGTATATACAGACAACACATTAGGTTAGTAATAGATAATATTTTACAAGGGTGTTAGCTTACAGTCTAATATTATTATATTTAATATATTTACACAAAAATTTACATAAAGGACTAAACACAAACATTAACAAACACTAAACACTAAGAGGACGAGGGACTTTGAGCGGAAGAACATCATATAAAGGACGGATTAATTTAGGACAAGAAAAAAGGATATGAGAAGGAGAACCGTCGTCTAAGCCACATTCACACAATGAGTGGTCCCTGACCCTGATCTTAGCCAGGTGAACAGGAGTACATGCATGTCCGAGGCGTAGGCGGCAAATTGTGGATATAACTCTCCGTTTAGTAAATTTTTGAGAAAAAAACCAAGGACGCTTTGGTATATCAGGTTGGAGAAATGCATAATATTTACCTTTCTGGGATTTTGATAGATCCCAGTATTTAGACCAGGACTAATCCATGTGAGTAACAGCAAGAGACAGCAAATCCTGGGCCGAATTAGAAAAGTGGTCTAGAGTGCCACATTGGGCTGCTAATTTTGCACAAGAGTCTGCAGATTCATTCCCACTAATTCCAGAGTGACCTGGAATCCACACAAGAGTGACCTCCAAACCCTTTAGATGACACGAGTATAATTCTTCACGAATCCTTAAAACAATTGAAGATCTTAATTTACTATGAAACGGGTTCCCCTTTATAGCCAATAAGCTGCTTAGAGAGTCAGTAAAAATAACCGTCTGTTTTACGTTGTGAGAGAGCGTGAACAGGACTGCCTCTAACAAGGCAACAGCCTCGCCTGTAAACACTGAAGATTCGGGAGGGCATTTAAATTGTAAAATAATTTTGAATTTTGGTATCCAGCAAGCTGCACCAACACAGCTCTCCTTAGAAAGCTTTGATGCATCTGTAAAGATGTGAAGATGATTTGACCAATTTTCATATACAGCCTCTTGGAATTTTGTGTTGGTACCTGGATCTCCCTTGGTCAAGCCAAGATCTGTTATGATGGATGGATGATGTACCAATGCTTTGTACGGTGTACAAAACAATGGATTAGATGTAAGGCGTAGCAAAGGATGAGGTAGTCTGGTGAATTTCAGGAAACTATGCAACAAGAATGGTAATGGTTTACCACTGGGGATGAGGTCAGCTAACTCAGTTAACTTAGGCCACAAAGGATGGGAAGAAAGCTGTAACATTTTACCAACAAATCTATCAGCAAGGTATTGTCTTCGGATAGGTAGGGGTGGGTCAACACACTCCACTTGGAGAGCATTGGTGGGAGTAGACTTCATTGCCCCTAAGATAATACGTAGGCATTTGTATTGTATCCGATTAAGCTTTTCTGTGGCTACTTTATTAAAGGGGTCCAGAACGGATAAGGGCACCGTACAGAAGTTTTTGAGTATAAGGGTGTGCACCCCACCACACACCAGACACTGCTCTTAAAGCATTTATGCCTTTTTCACATTTTTTGCTAAGAAATTCAGCGTGTGCAATTCCATTCAGTCGCTTATCGAGTATCATGCCTAAAAACCTTACATTCTCCGTGACCTGGATGGGAATACCATCAAAAGCAATTTGAAAATTTGGTGTAGCTCTCTTTTTGGTAAATACTACTACCTGGCACTTAGAAATGGATAACGAGAGACCATGATCAGTCAACCACTGGTTGAGATAGTGTAAAGCAGTGTTTAGGTGGTAAGTTATGTCCTCTACCGAATTTGAGCTTTAATAGAGGACGATGTCATCAGCACACTGAAGGATATTACAAAAACTACTAACAGATAATTCGAGGTCATGTGTGTAGATGTTGTACAACAGAGGACTAAGAGCTGAACCCTGAGGAAGGCCTTTCCAGACATGTCTGGGGGGCACAGTAAGAAGCGGATGTTTAATAGATAGTGTTCGATCAGTTAGCGAATTACATATGAAATGAGACAACCTCGGCGGAATACTCAGCTTAAGCAATTTCTGCCTGAGTACCGGAAGTAGGACATTATCATATGCCGATGCAACATCTAGGAAAACACCCACTAAATACTCTCCTTTGGTAAAAGCTCGTCGAATATCTGTAGTTAAAATGCTGAGACTATCTGCAGTACTTAGCCCCTTTCTAAATCCAAACTGAGAGGGAGCTAAGATATTTCTGTTTTCCACTATCCATTCCAAACGGTTTTTTAAAAGTCGCTCAGCAGTTTTTGATAACGTAGATGCAAGGGCAATGGGTCTGTAGGAAGAAGGATCAGAGGGACATTTACCCGGTTTAAGGATAGGGATGATAATTTGGGATTTCCATGTATCAGGAATATTGCCAGATTGAAAAATATTATTTATTAAATCCAAAAAGTAAACCTTAGATTTGTCGTTTAACTCCTTGATAAATGAGTAAGGGACACCGTCCTCACCTGGGCTAGTGTCTTTTAAATCCGCTAAGATGTTTTTGAGTTCCTCAAAAGAAAAAGGGGTATCCATTTCTTCTGAGGATTCAATCGGCATAGCTGGGGATAGATCAAAAGACGAAACAAAGGGAGGAGCCAATTTGTTAGCGAAATTGTTAAGCCATATGGATGGATTGTTGGAATTTGGACTGGGCATACTGTTGAGCGACCGGCGAAATCTCTTAACATTCGCCCACACAATATGGGAAGAGGTACGTGGATTAAGGGACTCACAGAAGGTGACCCAACCAAGTTTTTTCTTTTTCCAAATTAACTTCCTAAATTTCGCATCATTGCGTTTGTATTCAATGTATTTCTCCATTGTCATACAGGCTGCGTATGACACCTCGGCAGATGTTCGCCGATCGACAGAATCAGAGCATTCCTGATCCCACCAGGGATTGGAAGGCATCTGCTTCTGAATGGAGAGTTTTTTAGGAATGTGTAAGTCAGCTGCAGATAAGATGGCAGAGACAAACTGATCATAACAAACAATGACATTCTCATGATTAACGGAATCCGGAAGATCATTCACCATGCAATCTACAGAGTCAGCATACTTAGACCAATCAGCTTTTTTTAAATTGAATTTAAGGAGCGGGTGAGGGCTATTAATAAAAGGAAGTCTATTATTTAAGGATAAAATAATTGGAAAGTGATCACTACCATGTGTGGAAGAAAGGACAGACCATGATAGCTGGGAAGCAAGTGAAGGAGAGGACAAGGAAAGGTCAACAGCAGATCTGGGATTCTGATTAGGATTGACCCTACGAGTCGGGGAACCGTCATTGAGGATGCAGAGGTCTACATCATCAATTAAGTCCACCAACGAAGGAGAGAATCCATCACAGTAATAACACCCCCACATAGTGTGATGAGTGTTAAAGTCTCCCAGGATCAGCACTGGACTAGGAAGCGAAGTGATGATAGACTTAAGCTCAAGGAAAACGGAAATGGAAGGGTGAGGAATATATACAGAAAGGAAGGAGACATTAAAGGCACTCACAGCAACAGCATTAATCTGTTGACTGTGAGATGGGAGAGGAATGCGAGAATAGGAAGAGGAGTGCTGGATGAGGATAGCACTACCTCCGTACCCGTCACTTCTGTCCTCCCTTAAACAGGCAAAACCTGGTACCCTGAATGGGGAATCAGGCACGAGCCATGTTTCCGAGAGGGCAATAATGACAGGATCGTACAGAGAAATAATATGCAGTAATTCATGTTTTTTAGCACGAACACTGCTACTATTCCACTGCAGGAAGGTCAGTGGAGCCATTATTAAGGATTTTAAAGATGGTTAGTAAGTTCTGGGCAACGTTGGACGGTAAAGGAAGCTCATCACAGGTGGATATAATACTCACAAGAGTTTCTGTTAAGGCAACTAACAGATCTTTTTTGCCAACTGCTGGATTATCAACACCTTGATTGAGAGCATGACCATTAGGAAGGGATAAGGAACAGTTACCAATTAAGGCTTGATGAGCTTGTCTATCAAAACCTTTAGCAAGAGGAGCTCTGGGACGGGGAGTTTGGAACACTGTTTTGCGATATGATTTGGAGGGAGTTGTTGTATTCTGGGTAACCCGGGCTTGTTGGAACTTAGGATTAATGGTAATTGTAGGAGAGAACATTTCCTTTGCAATATTTGCATAGGAACGCTGGGCAGAAGGAAAACGGGAGGAAGCTTCTAAGTATGAGATGCACTCTTGTGACATAACAATTTTGATGGATTGCTGTCTTGCATACTCAGGACAGTTTTTATCCGTGGCAAAGTGTTTACAGTTACAGAACAAACAATTAGAGTTCTCTTTGGAAATGTCACATGAATCACCAGAATGAGACTGGGCACACCTGTAACACCTAGGCTGAGACCTACATTGAGCTTTAACATGACCAAAACGGCAGCAGTTTAGGCATTGGATAGTAGAGAATTTATAAGGTTCAACCGGAAGGGAGGAATGATAGGAAAAGACCCTATCAGGCAGCTCTTGACCTCGGAAAGTAACTACAACCGACTGGGTCGGGATCCATGTAGTCACTCCCTCACTTACACTCTTTCTGTTCAGTCTTCGCGCTTTCAAAACCTGTCCGTAGCCAGATGGGAAAACTAAAGATTCCACAAGTTCATCTAAAGAGAAGTCTACTGGTACTTCTCTTATAATACCCATGCGGGTAATGATAAATGTTGGGATAACCGCAACATACTTACATAGACTTAAGATAGGATTGGTCAAAAAAGAATTCGCAGCAGCAGCATTTGAGAATTGAACGCTGATCTTATTACGACCAACATTCTTAATGCCATCATTCGTGATATCACTGACCTTATTTCTATGTAGAAATTGACCAAACTTAATGGCTCTAATTGTGGTACCAGCAGCTGGATCAGGTATTTCTCTGGACACATAAACAATGAAAGGGCCTTTGTCGGAGTCAATGTAGGACTTAGGACCTTCAGAAAGGGATGGATGGACATACAGGTTTTGAATGGAGGGTGTTGCAGTAGAAGGATTTATAATAGTTTTTTTGGCACTAAAATCATTATTTATAGTAGAATCTTCACCTTGCCTCTTTCTAGCCACCGTATAAACTTCAATTCTACCACCTCCAGTATCAGGTGGGTCAGGAGGAGGATCCCCATCCATTATAAATTAAAAAAAGACAGAATAGAAAAAAAAATAACCTTACCTAATTTAAACTATATAACGACACTTTATTAACAACACAAACACTTACTACAACCAACCACCTTCTTAAAAAGGAATCTTTTAAAAATTTAAAATAACTCCACTAGAGGACAGTGGAGAAAATTAACACCAAAACAGAAAACTCTCACTAACACGTGTGTCAACCAAAACAAACGCTAGCAAAGTCCTCAAGGTGACGTTTCGCCTACTGGCGGTAACCAATTTGACAGATTGTAAAATGTTAGTAGGTTATTGAGATCGGCCGTTAATAAATAAAAAAAATAATAGCTTTGTTTAGTGATGAAAATGATAACGAAATTTATGAGGTCGGTGTATTTGATTCTAATGCAAATACAGAACCTGCAGAAAGTAAAAAAAATAATCGCAGAAATTTTTAGAGGAGAGCTCAACTTTGGAAATAATACTCCAGTTTAGTGGTTGAAGGAATGATTTATTTTCAAAATGTGCCAGTATATATACAAAAATCCTAACCTAACCTTTTCATTATTTTCAGTATCACTTCTAATAAAGCTAAAGAAATTTCACAGCAAGGAGAATATTCACGTATCCAAGGTCTAATTATATCAGATGCTATTCTTACACGTCTGTTAGTGCAATATAAACAACAATTAAATCAACATTTGAATTACCTAACCATTTAGCAACATAATAATTTGTTTTTGATACTTCTCCACTAGATCTCTTGAATTATTGCAAGAGATCTTTTGAATCGTTGTATTCTTTTGCTGCGTTTGAGGCGCATAAAGTAATGGCGATTATATTTTATAATTCTGTATTAAATATTTTGACATTCAAAATCTGAAATAAATTAATAGAGAAATAAATTTAAACATTTTAAAGTAAATTGTAATGCTAAGAAACCTTAATGACGAATAAATCTTAACACTAGAAATAAATCTTTTTGTTTCAATGTTTATTAAACATATTTAATTGACAATAAAAAAATAATATCAATATATCGTACGAAATACATAAGTCAATCAATTTTAAATAGATATACTAGCCACAGCAATCTGCCGTTACACAAATAGCAAATAACAATGCGTTATGTTAGCTTCAGAATTCGTATTTTAGCACGATTTTAATTTACAAAATTTTCATAATTATGCAAATTATTATAAATATATATTTCAAAAAAGAATAATTAAGTTCCACTTAAATCATCATATATGTACATTAATAGAACGCTTCGCTGGGATATGTTAACCAAAGATATCAAATATGCGTTTGGCTAAGTTATCGTTGCTAAACTTTTGTATTGTAACGGAGTTCGCAGAAAATTAAAGTTGTAGGAAATCTCTGGTAAATACTTTAGTTTAACTTTTAACATGTTATTGAGACCGGCGGTTAAGAAACCTTTTACTAATATTACTATAGGATCATGCGAAAAGGGGGCGAAGTCGGATAACCTCCTCGTGTGCACGTTTGCTGCTGGCCTCTTACGGATACATTTGTCATCCGGGCAGACGAGCAGTGAAAAGTGCCGGTGCACCCTGGGCGGCGAGTAATTATTGCCTACAGGATTTTCCTTGGGTAATGATTGCTCGTCGGCGAATAATCCGACGCGACGATGTTCTTCCGCGTGTTCCTCTGATTAGCAGAGGACACAGTGTGAGGGACTAAACGGGTTTACGTAGTGTGTTCCCGTCACGCAGGTGCAGCGTTATATGCGCCAGCGCCGGCTATCGGAACTCTGCTCATGGTTGCGGTCATGTCTCGTAATCATGAGGGGAACCGAGGGTCTTGCCTTTACTGGCTGGGCTGCGAGGAAGAAAACCTCTATAAAAAATTACCCCAACCCAAGCGGCGAAGCAGCGCGAGGGGTGCGTGGCTGTTGGGGAGATCAGTCGCTACTGCTGGTCCCGCCAGGGTACCGGCCGAAACCCGTGGCGTATTAGGCTTATCCAAGTGCAGGGGGCACCGCTTGGATGGACTGTTTTTCCCCCATACTCGTGGGAATCATATGGAAAGACTTAATTTAAACCCAACCAAAGAAGGAAATGTGGGAGTCATAGAGTCTGCTTCAGACTCAGGAGCTGTGCAGAGTATGCGGCGCAAGCGCAAAACTGCCAAAGAGGATTCTGGCTCGGAAACTGAACATGGCTCAAAATGCCATACGGCAAGGAGAGGTAGGCCACCAAAGGTCCGTGGCGCTGGAACGGCACGTGCTCGAAAGGAGCAGAGACAGCGTGTGGAAAAAGCCCGTGAAAACGATCATGATTTTGAAAGGAGCCTGTCAGACTGGGCACCTCAAAAAGATCAATCTGTGCAGTCGACAGACGCAGAGAGCGGCTCAGCAGTGGAAGGTAAAAAGGATGCCTCCTTGTGTTCAGCTCAGGAGTTGCGCACCTACGCAGGACAACGTGCAGCCTCCATACTGGAAGTAGCGACGAAGTCTGGCCACCTTAAAGGCACTTATGTGCGCAAACTTAAGGATGCTGCAGCAGCTCTCACTGAGATTATTGAGACTCTCGCCTCTCGTACTGAGAGCGAAGTACGTCGTATGCATGAGGAGAATCAGCGCCTCACTAAGAAGGTAGAGAAACTTAGGTCGGAGCTGCAGTCTTACAGCAAGGATGTGCAGAGCTTGAGGATAGCCCTTGCGGACTCACAGAAGTCACTCCAGTCGGCTCAAACGCCGACTGATAATGTCGGAAATACAGTGCTCGAGGAGTTGAAGCGCACCATAATAAGTTCTGTGGGAGCTTTGATCGACGCTCGTTTCGCTGGCATAGAAGAACGCCTTTTGCCAGCAAGTTCTATACGTCCCAAATTAGCACATGAACGTAAAAAGCATACTCAAGCTCCTGTGACTAGGGGTGATGAGGCCAGGGCGGAGCTCTTCCCCGACATGGCGGTTAGACCCGCACTGACGGGGACTGCTGCGCCGATTGGGCCAGTGGAGGCCCCCTTGGCAGAGCCTCCTCCGACCAGGGGAAGGAGAAACAGGGACAGAAAGAGGAGGGTGGGACCGGCTCATCCGCCGATTACCGATTTACCACCGGTGTCCGCCCCCTCTCCCTCTTCGTCTCGTCCAACGGCTTCTGCCGAGTCTTGGGCGACGGTCACGGCCAGAAAAGCGCAACCTGGATCGCGGCCGAAAGCGCCTTCCCAGCCTGCGGCCAAAAAGCCTACGGCAAAGAAGGCGCCTAAGAGGAGGCTCCTAAAGGTGCCGGCGACCGCGGCAGTTGCCATTACGGTCGTCGAAGGCGCGACGACGACCTATACTGAGGTTATGCGAGCTGCCCGTAGTCGGGTTCAGCTCTCTGACCTTGGTATCGAGACGGTTGAGTCTAAGAGGGCCATCACTGGCGGGATCCTGTTAAACATCGGGGGCCCCACAGCGACGCCAAGGCCGACCGTTTCGCAGCGCGGATGCGTGAGGTCCTCAAGGACCTCAATGTAAGGGTGGCTCGCCCAATGAAAACGGGCGAGCTACGAGTGCTCGGCCTGGACGACGCCACGACATCAGAGGAGGTGGCGAAGGCCATCGCAGAGGCAAGTGGGTGTTCGACGGAGAATGTCACCGTTGGCTGTATCCGTCGGACACCCATGTCACTGGGCACGGCACATGTGAGGTGTCCTCTCGCCGCCGTGCGTAAGCTGGCGACGACCTCACACATCCGCGTGGGATAGGGCTCCGCCAGGGTAGAGGTGCTGGAGGCAAGGCCGCTATATTGCTTCCGGTGCCTCGAGAAGGGCCACGTTGGGCAGACGTGTCCGAATGGGACAGACCGAAGCGACCGGTGCTTCACCTGTGGAGAGCGCGGCCACAGAGCGAGCCAATGCACAGCCAAGACGCTCCGGTGCCCCTTGTGCTCAGATGTGGGTCGCCCGTCGGCCCATCGTCTGGGCGCAAAGACATGTTGCCAGATGGGTGGTGGGAGAAAGAGGGGTAAAAAAACCGCTCCTTCCACCCCAGCTCATACGACCGCCGAGGCTCCCGCCTCAGCACCGGGCTTTGCTCCGCAGGAGGCCATGGAGGTCTCCCATTCGAGGGAGTAAGGGTGCTGCAGACGAACCTGAACCACTGCCGCAATGCTCAGCAACTTCTAATGCAGACCATTGCGGAGTGGTCCATAGGCCTCGCGGTCGTGGCGGAGCCCTATCGCGTCCCCGACCACCCTCGCTGGTTTGGAGACGCCACTGGCACCGTGGCCGTCCATTGGGCGGGCGGTTTGGTGGTCCCACCCTGTTCCGTGCTCGAAGCGGGGCAGGGGTTTGTGGCCGTTCGGTGGGGCCCCTTGGCCATTGTGGGGTGCTACGTCTCTCCCAACAGGTCTCTCGCCGACTACGAGTTGTACCTGGACGGGCTGGCAGACTGCGTTCGCAGATGCCTATCCCGTCCCATGATCGTCCTGGGGGACTTCAATGCCCACGCCAGGGTTTGGGGTAACTCTAGGGACGATCCGAAGGTAGTGACGCTTCTCGACTGGGCGGCTGGTTTGGACCTCCGGCTCATTAACGTCGGGTCGGAGAGCACATGCGTGCGGTGGCATGGGGAGTCGGTCGTGGACCTTACATGGGCGACTCCTCCTGCGATTCGCATGCTCTCGGGATTGCGTGTCGCTGAGGAGGTGGTCACACTATCCGACCACCGCCACATATTTTTCGATGTGGCTATCCGCCATCCCGACCGATCTAGCCGTCGTCAGGGAGACACCCTGTCGCGACGATGGGCCCTCAAGCGGCTAAACCGAGATCATCTCGAAGCCGCCGCCATCGTCGCGACTTGGCCACAAAACGCTGAGGAGATTTCGCCCGACTCCGAGGGTGAGTCGGTCTGGTTCAGGGGCACGATGACGTCGATCTGCGATGCATCGATGCCCCGGGCAGGCCGCTTCGAGCGCCGGGCGATGCACTGGTGGTCAGCGGAGATCGCGCAGCTGCGTACCGCATGCTTGCGCGCCCACCGCCAGTCCAGCAGAACCCGGAGAAGAAGGCGTGCCACTCCTGAGGAGAGAGACGAAGCCTACAGGGCGTTCCAGGAGGCCAAGAAGGCGCTGCGAGATGCCATCTCGGACGCCGGCGCTCGGTCCTGGAACGAGCTCCTCGAGGGACTCGACAGGGATCCGTGGGGGCGCCCGTACCGCATGGTGCTGGGCAAGTTACGCCCGTGGATGTCTCCGTTGACGGAGACCTTAGATCCAGATCTACTGAGGAGAGTGATAGATTCGCTCTTCCCGGTGATCCGGTCAAGTCCCCTGTACCCCTCGCTACCGCCGGTCGCATGGACAGACGAGTTGAGGGTTACAGAACAGGAGTTTGACCGAGCACTTGGTCACCTGAGTGCCCGGAACACAGCGCCCGGTCCTGATGGGATACCGGGACGGGCGTGGGTGTTGGCTTCGGCTCACTTGGGGAACAGGCTGAGGCGGCTGTTCGACAGTTGTCTCCGTAACGCCACGTTCCCTAAGGCCTGGAAGGAGGCAAATCTGGTCCTCTTGAGGAAAGACGGCAGAGACGCGGACTCTCCCTCTGCGTACCGTCCCATTTGCCTGCTGGACGAGGCTGGCAAGCTCTTCGAGCGGATTGTCGCTTCTCGTCTCAGCGAGCATCTGTTGTGCGTCGGACCCAACCTGGCCAACAGCCAGTTCGGCTTTCGTCAGGGTCGTTCGACCGTTGACGCGATCATGCGCGTCCGGTCATACATATATATACATATATTACATTTCATATACATATATATATATATATATATATATATATATATATATATATATATATATATATATATATATATATATATATATATATATATATATATATATATATATATATATATATATATATATATATATATATATATATATATATATATATATATATATATATATATATATATATATATATATATATATATATATATATATATATATATATATATATATATATATATATATATATATATATATATATATATATATATATATATATATATATATATATATATATATATATATATATATATATATATATATATATATATATATATATATATATATATATATATATATATATATATATATATATATATAATATATATATATATATATATATATATATATATATATATATACATATGTGAGATATGTATATGAAATGTAATATATGTATATATATGTATGTGTATGTATTTATATGTATATGTGTGTATATATTTTAGTATTATTATTTATTTATTTATTGTGTATTTATATATGTAATCTGTTTATTATACACTATATACGTGGTTACATACCTATTTAAAGATATGTTTGTACACCTACCAAAATCTGTATACCTGTATCTGTTTTCAATGGTAGGGGTTGCCTGGAAGAGATCACCTATGGTGATAAGGCCGCCTTTACACCACATTTTGTTTGTAGCTCCTTTTGTTTTACATGTGTTTTTTTTTCTTTTTATGTAGGTGTAATAAAGTATTAAATAATAATAATAATAATTCCCTCTGTATGACTGACTATCGCTTCAGCACAGGTACTCGACTGATTGTCTAGCCAGCCTGTCCCACTTTGCCTTACAGGACACGTGTCAACAAAACTATTATGATCCGTTTTTTCTACCTTTCCGGCAATGCAGTTTATACGCGCGGGTGACTCCCCGAACGCGCGAGTTGGGCAGTCTACTCTGTGGTGGGGTCCTCCGCAGTGACGGTCTCGGTATAGAGTCTCTTGCCATGGCCGTACCCCAGGCATCGCGAGCAGTGTATGAGGGGAGACTTGTCAGCCACGATGACCCGTTGTAGGTCAACGTGGACTCTTCCCGCTTCTACAAGTGCCCGCCAGATCTTGGGTGACAACTGGAGTACGACGAGGCTCTCCATCTGATTCCGGGCCCACCGACGGTATTTGACACATGCCCTGTACCTCCTCTGGTATGTGGTCTATCAGATAGCTATTTTGGATTTTTAATGCCTCGAGGATGTCGTCGTCGGTATTGTAAGACATTATATTTTTCATTATGACGAGGGGATCTCTGTTAGCTCTATTCTCTACAACTAAACCCGGCTGACTTTTTGTTATACCCTCTTTTACTTTATTTAGTTCTTCCTTACTTGAGCACCCTATGACGACCTTTTGGTCTTTAACCTTCCTCACGCGATCTACCCTAATCCCGGCCGTCCTCGCCTGGACCGCAGCGCGGACCTTATTAATAACGTCCTCGTTGGTATCCATGACGTCCTTCGACGACACGACAATAGAGTGGATCGTTGATTCGGCCAGTCCATTGGTTGGTATTATGTTCGTAGGAACGAAGAAAACACATGAGTTTGTAATTAACCGTGTAATTCTGTATATAGCTTCATTATGTCTCACAATATTTCAACACACCCACTTAATTCACTTTATTATTTAACAAAGTAAAAAAGTACCCTACATTTTATAATCACAACATTGTACATAACATACCTCTCCCCTAAGATTAATTTTTAAGTTACAAAAAATACTTTTAAGAATGAACATAATTTGTTACACACTATTATATACATTCATAGAAAACAAAACAATTTTTAATGAAATGTAGATCAATAAGATTTAATAAATTCAAGGTCTATTACATGGTAACTTAGAATGCAACTTTAATTTATTTCTTGTTTTTCCTATACTATCAGAAGAAGTAGATGGAATCCCTAACATCTCTTCTCATTCACTAGCATCTGGTATCTCAATTATTCTATCAAATTCTTGACTACTATTTTCTCCTTCCTTATTTTCTTCATGTCCTGTATTATCCGTGTTTTGTGTACTCCTAACTACACTTTCCTCTTCCTCCGGATTTGTAGTAATAGATCTTTTTTTAATTAGTTGATCTATATGCCTTGTAATTACTCCACCATCATTTGTCTGTATTCTGTAAGTTGAAGGGCCTCTTTTCTCAATAATTTTTCCTGGTAGCCATCTTGGACCACTTGTGTTGTAGTTTTTAAATATTACTTGGTCTTCCACACTAGTCTCCCTATTTTTCTTTTGATTATTCTTAGTGATTTGTTCTTCAGTCTTCTTACGTTGTATATTGTCTGGATACAAAGTATCTAATAATGTGCGCAAACGTCTCTTCATTAATAATTGGGACGGACTTTTGTTTGTTGCGGTACACGGAGTACTTCTAAGTAACACTTAGCAAATTGGGAATTCTTATCTCCAATTCCAAATCATCCAATTTTCTGAGTTTATCTTTGATTGTTTGCACCATACGCTCTGCTAACCCATTAGTAGCTGGGTGATATGGCGCTGTGGTCACATGTCGAATATTGTTAGCATGTAGGAATTTTTTCATTTCATTTGATAGAAATGATGTGCCACTATCAGATACTATTGTTTCACATAATCCGTGAATAGAAAATATTGATCTCAAAAGCCGAATTACTGTAGCCGACGTAGTGTTATTAACCATAAACAATTCAGGCCATCTGGAATACGAATCGACAATTATAAGAAAATATTTATTATGAAATGGCCCAGTAAAATCCATGTGTAATCGCGACCATGGCCTTGAAAGTGTTATCCATTCATGACTAGTCTTTGACGGCATGTGTCGATTTTCTAAACATTTAGAACAACTGCCAATTAATGTTTCAATGTCTTCACTAAGAGAAGGCCACCATACAAAACTCCTAGCTATCGCTTTGGTTTGCACTATTCCAGTATGTGATTTATGTAACACCTTTAACACCGGGTGTCGAAGCAACTCTGGCACTACCACACGACAACCCAGTAGTATACAATCATCTTGTAATGAAGCTCTGTGCGATGTAACCAAAATGGACGCAAATCTGTATCACTAACTTATCAGGCCAACCACGCTGAATATAGTTCATAACCCGGATAATGTCTTGTCTCGTTTTGTCTCAGAAGCAATATGTTGGACATCGTAGGGAAAATCTTCAGGTGTTTCAGCCAGTAAAAGAATGTCGCTTAATTGCTGTTCAGGTTGTTTTGGAACCGGTTGGGGCCATCTACTTAAACTATCCGCACTACCGATTTGTGATCCCGGTTTATATACGATTTCATAGTTATTATTTCATAGTTAAAGCGATGGCAATTCTAGTTAATCGAGGTGAAAGCATATAGTAACGGTTTATGGTCGGTAACTATACGAAAACGCCAAGCCATAAGATAATTATGAAATTTTGTGATACCAAACATAATAGAGGTGGCTCCCTTATTAAGCTGTGAATATCGCCGTTCATATGAATGCAGTGTCCGACATGCCATAGCTATAGGGCATTCTTGACCGTCTTCCATTTCATGGGATAGGATCGCTCCTACCCCGTATTCCGAACTGTCACAAGTGAGTATCAATGGTTTGTTTTCGTCATAATGTACAAGAGTCAAATCAAAAGTAAGTAAACGTTTTGCTGTTAAAAATGATTTCTGCTCTAAATCCGACCATTTCCAAGACTGTGATGAATCTAGTAACCGATGTAAAGGCTTTAGTATTGTAGCTTTATGTGGGATAAACCGTTCATAGAAATTGTAAAGCGCAAGAAATGCTTGTAGCTCTTTTTTATTTTTCGGTTCCGGAATCTTTAATATTGAATCAACTTTACTCGGTGCCGGATGAATTCCCTCAGAGTCGATCACAAAACCTAAAAATTCTACTCTTTCTTTTGCAAATTTGCACTTATTTTTATTTAATCTTAATCCTGCTTTTTCTATTCTACTTAAAACCATGTCAAGCCTTTCTTGCATTTCCAACATTGTACGACCACAAACTATAATATCGTCAATAAGCACTTCTACTCCTTGTATCCCTGCTAGTAACGAAGTCATTAACCTTTGAAAAATTCCGGGGCAGGCTTTAACCCCAAAAGCTAACCGATGTACCATATAAAGGCCTTTAGATGTGTTCAGTGTAAGCAATTTGGCTGTATCATCATCCACCAATACCTGCGTGTAGGCTCGGTCTAAATCCAAAGTGGTGAAAAATTTACCACAAGCTATTATCGCAAAAACTTCACTAGCCGTCGGCATTGGATATGTGTCAGATTCTGTCGCTTCATTGACCGTACTCCGATAATCTCCGCACAGTCTAACTTCGCCAGATTTTTCAATATAGGTACTACCGGTTGTGGCCCACTCTGAGAAAGATATAGGCTTCAAAACTCCTTCTCGTTCTAACCTGCCTATCTCTTTTTCCACTCGCGCTTTGATTGCGTATGTTACAGGGCGAGCTTTAAGAAATTTTGGGTTTGTCCCTGGTTTAGTGCGTATAGTGATCGGCTGTCCACGGTAGGTGCCTAGACCGTCCTTAAACACTTCTTCATATTTCGTTATTAATCTATCCATTTTTAAAAAATCTTCGCTGGAAATAAAGTTAATATTCATTATTATATTAAGTGGAGCCAACCAGTCATGCCCAAGAAGATTTGGCCCGCTACCCTTAGCAATAATAACATCTTAGCTTTGCTCTATGTCCTTATATTGTCCTGGTACTGTAACTTGTCCTAGTATGTACACAGGAGTTTCATTACATGTTCGTAAAGATAACTGAACTTGTTACACGGCAAACGTTTACGAAGCATATTCCAGGTGTATTCATTGATTAAGGTAAAGCTAGCTCCTGTGTCCACTTGCATCCGAATACGCATGTCGAACAAAAACACTTCTACTTCAAATGGCGAGATGCGGCTTGAGCCCTCTACGTTATAAATGCCATTCAAATAGTCCTCACACTCTTCTGTATAATTAACACTTCTATTAGTGGATTTCTTCTTTTTAATGCAATTTTTTTCGATGTGTCCTCTCTTTTTACAATACCTACAAAAAGACATAAGAAATAAGACTAAAGAACTCTACAACTTAAGGGGGGGAAAGCTACTAAGAGAGGAGACCTGAAAGTACCTAAAGAGTAACCTAACTCAAACGGGCTAAACCAGAAAAAAAGAGGAGAACTAAAACCTAGAAGACCCTAAAAAAGAAGAAAACCTAACGGGCTAAAAGAACAACCGTAAAACTAATCATAATGTACAAAAAAAACTAAACTAGAAGACAAACGGCAGTATACGACCACTCTCCCGGGTGGCGATTTCCACAATCGAAACACATTCTAAAAATTCTTCCTTTATGCCATTGCATTGCATGCATGCATTGCATTCTTTCTAAGTCACGGAAGTTTACAACCAGAGCTAAGTTTTCTCAGTTCAGCTATATATGAACGATGCTGATGTCCCGCGCTTTTGTTCGCGTTTGTAAAACGTGAAAGACATTGATATTCACATTAGGCCTTCGGACTATAATGTTTGCCCAATATAGTTTTTATCTCCCGTACAACGTCTCACATCGATCCGCATCCTTTCGTAAGTAACGCAAGTAAAAAAAAGTTGTTTGTTACTCGTGAACACATATCTTTTAATTTCGTCAGGTTAGAATCTCAAGGGATGTGTTTTCCACCGTTGTCTGGTTAGCGACATTCTGTCTTCCAAAAAGGAGTAGATTTTTTTAAGAGGTAGGTAATTCATCAGCGTCCCCACCGCCATAACAACTTCAAACTGGATGTTCAAATCAGAGGGAGCTTAGTCAAACATATTGTAGCTTAACAATCAGCCCAGTAGAGACGGTTAACTCTAAACGTTCTAACAGCGAGAGGCAGTTAACAGGGGTTCAAAAAGGCCGGCGCGCAAACACTGTAAATTATTCGAACTCTCCGGCAGGTAAGTATCTGAGTTATGTAGTTATCAGCAAGAACCCTGGATTGTGATACCGCTGTTTTCAACACTCCACGAGCCAACTTCATAGTTCCTTCTTCATTTTTAAAATGTACACAACCGCCTAGGTTCAGCTGCTAAGATCCACTAAGTACTGCGCAATTTCATTGTGGAGGTCCAAATGGTGTTGGAATCTACTACATGTCCAAACTGGTCATAAAACTTATCCAGTTAATCATGACGTCCATCAAACTTTAGGAGGTAAATCAGTTAAATCTATTTATAGGAGTTCGCTCAGTAATATGTCTACTACTCATTCTACGGGTGTACTGGCCATGAAGGCTCAACTACGGGACAGTGGGCACAACTCACCTGACTCACCCGGAGTCGTCTATTTTCTTATTTACTAAACGCACTTCTTTTTTAACATAACTATTTCTTGGTAAGCGATAGCGGGTCTAACCCACCCAGGAGCCTGAGGACGCGTTTCACATAATTACATGAGAAGAAATCCT